>JACYXH010000462.1:1355000-1497500 GCA_026745465.1 Lota lota
AAAGTTAATAGCTCCTGGGGGCCTTATGCTTAATTGCACAGACTTTTACTGAGGAATGATTAAAGATATTGGTCCAAAGAGTATGTGTGCCGAAGGATTTCTGTGTATTTCAAAAAAGCTAGGGCTTTTACAGTTTTTCATGTTTCTCACAAAATTCAAAATGGCGGAATATCCATCATGGCGGAAGTCATAGGTTCTTGAGGCATATTTGTTCAGCATGAGGAGATGCATATATGGTCAAAGTTTTATGATTGTAGGTCAATGGGGTCAGGAGATATGCTTGTTCAAAGTTTGGATTTTCATGCGATTGCTATAGCGCCACCTTTGGGCCAATCAGTGCAATTCTTTCACACAGATCTTCTGTTGTCCTCCTATACAGGTTTAGCAAGTTTTTTTCAGAATTAACCAAGCGGTTTAGGCTGTATAAGTCAAACACTGTATATATTAATAATAATAAAACCAGCAATAACAAGAGGTTGTCTTGCACTTCGTGCTCGACACCCTAATAATAAAACCAGCAATAACAAGAGGTTGTCTTGGACTTCGTCCTCGACACCCTAATTTGCGTAAATTGCTACTATGTGCATATTTATGACAACGTGAGTGTCAAGAGGCAAACTGCTACATGGCCATCAATGCTGTTAGAAAGTTAGTTGCGTTAAATTGTGTTTTAATTGGGGACGGTTTTATTTTGCAGGTATTGCACCTGGCGAATAAGCAGAATTCATCATTTGACAATGTGCACGGCCGTAGTGTACGGCCAACTCTCCAAGCAAATACTAGATATTCGTGGCAGCCGTCATACACAATTCTAAAGATATAATTATATAAGGCCATTCAGTTAAATCTAACGTTAATTCTAAGTCATAATCTAAAGAATATTGTAAATACCGAGTGTATTTATATTCTGAGTCTAGCAATTCTTTGATTTACAGATAACACATACCCGACTAGGAACTGAAAAAGAAAAACGTTTCATTATCCAGAAAATGTGAAGGGCTACATAAATATCCCCACGACTGCATAAGTGATCATTCTGTATCAGCTGATTTTACGTGTCAATATAGGGCTTGTTTATTCATGTTAAACACACATTAGGTAATTGAAACATTTTTCATGCTGCCTTTTTATATGATTAGACTGATTTAAGAGCTATAACATATTCCATTATAAAATGTGTAATCAGAGTTGTGTTAAAATGACAATGTGACAAAAAAGCAGTTGTTTTAATGCAGCCGTTTAAGGGTATTGTTAATAGTTCGTTTTTAGCCAGTGAAAACCATAGAAGGATTACAAAACAGTATATAAAGACATAATAAAGTAGCAGCCATGTCCTCATAATTATGGAGGTTCATGAGGTTTGAACAGAGATAATTAATTACATGCTACAAATAGGGCTGGGCTGCAAATTACTGAAACAATTGTATTAATATTCCAGTGTTGTGCATGATAATCTGAACAAGACGTTTGTGTGTGTGTGTGTGTGTTTGTGTCTGTGGGTGCGTATGTTAGCATTTTTGTGTGTGAGTGTGTTAGTGTGTAACAAGCGTGTGTGCATGCATGCTGGTGTGTGTTAGGGTTCTGATGTATTTATGTGTCTTGAGCCAATATTTTCTATTCCTCCCATTAAATTATGTGAACTGAACACATGCAGGAATCAGGCTCTATAAACAGAGAGCAGTCCTAATGTTATCTCTGCAACTGCAGAGGCAGTGTGTGTGTCTGCTTTTAATTGGAGCTCTGGGTTTCACCAGCCAAACTAAGCAAAACGAACCAACACTTGTGTCCGCTTGATCCCTCTACATTGTGTTGGAAACAGGGTCAAAAAGACCTTTAAATGTCATACTGGGGTTGGCACAGAAATAAAAAGGCAAACGGGGATGTTTAATTTGCAAACTAAACACACAGAGGATGAAGAGGAGACAGCTGAGAGAGAGAGAGAGAGAGAGAGAGAGAGAGAGAGAGAGAGAGAGAGAGAGAGAGAGAGAGAGAGAGAGAGAGAGAGAGAGAGAGAGAGCGCTAGTGAAAGGTTGACTGCAGTGTAATTAGGAGGACTCTGGTCTGTTGGCCTTGTGGTGGACGAGCTTGTTAAAAAAGTGGAATTTAAAGTATAGAAGTAAGGATTTCCTAGTGGCAGAGAACAGCAGCCTGGACAATCAGCCACCTGACATGGCGCTAATTGTTGAGAACAGGGTAGAGGAGCAGCAGAATGAAAGGGGCGGTGAGTAGAAGGCCATTATCCAATTAATCTACTGGTGCAGGACAGGACGTTAAGTATTACCATCTGAAGGAGGGGAGCAGAGAAAGATGCGTATGGATGTAGAATTAGTAAGCACCATGCCTCCATGTTAATCGCCTGAAGTCGTCTATGTTGTTCATCCGCATATCATCCAGAATGTGCTCCATGTAATACAATTGAACTATTAAAAAGGTTCACTCTCATTTGTACAATGTACAACCATGAACAGTTTCTATTTTGGCATTTAAGAGAAATAAGTTCATAAATAAGAACGTTCTTGGAACCCTAGGTGAAGTCTCAAACAGAGTCCACATGTAAGACATACATGCAGGGTTGTGATTAAAGCGCAAACATATGTCAAGAGCAGAGAATGATTGGATGTTAGTCTTTGATTATCCTGCTACTTGCTACTACCAAATGAAAGGGCTTAGTTACACAAGAACTCCAGTAAGGACACGAGTGCACTTCTGCTCACCTTGTCGTGAACACACTGACATTCTTACAGTAGGCAGGTCAACCCTGGATGTACTGCTTTCATTAAAACAAAGAGAGGTACCTTCATCTAAGAGCTTAAAAGCGTACCAGCTGAAGGGCAGAGCACAGTCTTTCTCGGGCGTCACACTCATACCGACATCCCCTGCATCTCGCTCCGTTATATGACTCAACAGGAGGAGCACCTGTGTCACACTTTTCTTCGGACAATCAGTGTCTGCTGAATGAATTAATCCCGTCTGTGCTTTATGCAAGACATTTTGGCGGTGGTGCAGGGCCCGAGGATTAGAGTTGTTCCGATACCGATACCAGTATCGGAAATGTCTCCGATACTGCCTAAAATGCAGTATCGGGTATTGGCGAGTACACAAGTCTATGCGCCGATCCGATACCATCACGTGACTAGCTCATTTACTACACAGGCAAAGAACATCACAAACCCGTGCAGTGTTATGCTGCATTCGTAAATGGTCGGAGGTGGGAAGTCGGAAATGGGAAACGCATCATCTCCGACCTACATGTGTTCGAGCTACCAAGTCGGAAAAACATGCTAAACTACAAGAGTATAAATGTTATATTATAATTATAAATGTAAATTATCTAGTTTGACATTTTTCAGTCAAACAATATAATACACTTATCCAAAGCGACTTACAATTACTACAGTTTGTTGACAGTAAGTGAAAAGACTATACATTCCTCATCGTAAGAGAACCCTTCAATAAGAACAAGTGCTATTAGTAGTTACAATGCTAGATGCTGTATGTATTTGTTTGTGTTTTAGAAAGGGTTTAACCTGAGTCAGGCCATACAACAATGATTGCAATCATATTACATCCATACAGGGTTGGTAGTATTCAATAATTTAATAACATATATCCCCCAAAAAGAATCGTACTCGTATCGGCCGATACTCAAGTTCAGGTATCAGTATCGGGAATGAAAACATGGTATTAAAGGTAGTAAAGGTCATTGAGTAAGTGGTACACAAACTACCCATTGCTTTGGTAGAGTTAGATTAGTGTATGGTTTAGATCAGTGGTTCTCAACTGGTCTGGCCTTGGGACCCACATTTTCCCATGGTCATTAAGTCACAACCCACTTTTATACAATTCAAACCAAGCAAATTTATTTCTCAAAAATGGGCTAGTAAACACACATACACAATGTCAGCGTGACCTTTTTTAAACATAAACAAATATTTTCATCCCTTTCATATTTTCATCCCTGTATTCAAAGCACATTACTCTAGCAATAAAGAATAGAAGAAGTATAAGTACAATAAAAGTGTGTGTTTTTCACCACACACTCCGTGACCCATTCAGAACAAGTCCCACAAGTTGAGAAACACTGGTTTAGATGATAGTATGGTAAATTAGGTTTGAGGATGGGTATGGTAGGGTGGGTCTATGGTGGTATTATGGTTAGATTTCTGAATGGTTTACAGTGGTGGTAGGATTAGATTGCTGTATTTTCTAGAAGGTATAATGGTTATTGTTTGATGGTTTTGAGTGGTGGTAGGATAAGATAGCAGTATGTTTTAGGGGGTGATAGGTTATTGATTTATGGTTTAGGAGGCCTAATGATGCTCTGTTTCTTTGTTCCTTAGCAGCTGGCTTCCAGGGCGTCTGGCAGGTCGGCTATAAACACAATCATAGCTCAGATGCCTGGTGTCATACGGCAGTAATGACAGAACCTCTGTCATCTGCCATCATCTCCATGGTGACCATGTTGGCCCGGGGTTCAGGGAACGAGCGATCCGGTAAGCTTCGAGCTCATGGTGACACCGGTGTTGCAGGAAAGAGGAGAATATGAGAGAGAGAGAGAGAGAGAGAGAGAGAGAGAGAGAGAGAGAGAGAGAGAGAGAGAGAGAGAGAGAGAGAGAGAGAGAGAGAGAGAGAGAGAGAGAGAGAGAGAGAGAGAGAGAGACGGGGCGTGATTGATAAGCAGAGATCCCTACCTCAGGCGCTACTCAACTCTGACAGCGACAAAACAGCACTCGGCTATGGCTGCAACTGACATTTGTTATAAATCAGTGGCCATTTCATCAGCCGGGAGAAAGGGGAAAGGGAAAGGAGGGGAGACAGAGAAAGAGAGAGCAAGAGAGACGCATGTCTGTCAACACGCTTTGCTTCATTTGTCTTTACTCTGAACTCCATCTACCCCTTGCAGCGGTTCTGCACTCCCATCCTGGAGATACTTCCCCAGGTACTGCCTTCCTTCCTCAACTGCCTCCCCAGGCTAGGCTCCAGGCTATGCCGGGCAGAAACACCAGGTAGCACATTTAACCATTTCCAGGCAACCATCACAACACCTTTAACCATCTTAGACAACATTTTGGAGATTAACACCAAGCCATAAAACATCTTTAGCCAACACATTGGAGATAGAGAAATACTCTAAACCTTTAACCATCTTCAGTCAACGAGCACTACACCTTTAACCCTCCTTAGCCAACACCACTGAGATAGAGTAAAATACTTAGTCCTTAGCTAGGGTTAGACAAAACACTGGAGATTACCACAAACACAAAGGACTCGAACCACGATGATCTGTGTGTTGCTCTGTTCATCTAGACTACGTTCATGATTATCTGTGAGGTTATTCAACTAGACCAGCTAAGGACGGTAATCTACAGCAATTCTTATGTGTGGCTGTGTTGTTTGTGAAGCCCTACACTGCCACTGCGTTGAGTAGGCTAAGGGTCTTGAGAGGGGAAAATACACTGGCACAACTAGCACACCAATGCTTGCATTATTATATTATTGTATGTTATTAGTTTGTCCCTATAAAATTATGGTTGCAGGCTTTGGTATGTGTGTGTTCAGTATGAGATCAGGTAAAAGTCGTGCGGAGAGTGGTGTTGACAGCTGTTTAGATCTGTTTGGAGTTTGTTTAAGCCGACTAAAGAACATGTCAACTCTTTTACCCTCCTTATAGACCTGAACGATTGAACTCCTCAGAATTAAGGAGAAACTGGAGATAATGAGACACGCGGTGATAAAAATAAAGACATAACTGAAAGCCACAAACGTCGTCAATCAGCCAACCATGGTGAACTGTCAGCGTGGAAAGAGACATCTGCATGGGAAGTGTGGTGGTTAATGGAGAGGCCAGGAAGAAGATCACAGGCTCCTCTCATCTATTTTGGTGCGCATCACGTCGACAGATAATTATCCTCTAAAGAGCCAAGATGGGTGCTGCATTTTGTCGTCCTTTCTGCATCAAGACTCGGATAAATGTGACGCGCCAGACGGACAGCACACAGGGACGGTGGTTATGCTAATTAGTCACAGTAGAAGAAGAGAGCAGCTCTTTAGGATATCAAACAGCCCCTTCTTTCCTATTTCTTAACGTGTCTTCAGCCTACTCCTTGTTAAGTTTGGCCAGCTAAAGTTCCACAGCGTTCGGTATTCACTCTGAACAGCGGTCGTAACTCATCTATCCACAGTGTCTGGCGTGGAACATTTTTCACCGCGGTCGCTCCTTGCATGTTTCATGAAAGCATACAGGAGCCATCGTTCAGCAAGAACCGTGTCTCTCACAGATTGGACTGTGGGCATAATCGCTCAACTCTCTGATAAATCATGTCTCCTCAGATGTAGCTAAACCCCCCTCCACCCCCCCCCCCCCCCCCCCCTCCCCCATGAGTGTCAGAGAAGTGGCCTGGTCTGCTGCTGGGGCTGATGAATGAGTAGCAGACTAAGCCCTCTGCCTCCACCTCGACCAACACCATGCTTGGCTGGGAGGATGACCATCCTCTATGAACCCTGAACACACTGCTGGGACCTAGCACTAGCTAGATAGGCAAAGAAAATTAGTAGGGGCACGGTGCTACCAACCTTCAAAATCTATGAGCACCAGTAAAACAATCAGGAGCACTAGAAACCCTTCTGCTAACGGTTAATCGGCCTGCCCTCTTATTGTGCAACCGCACCCATTGCTAAGTGTAGGTATATAATTATTGAAGTGGAATGGCAGTTATATTAACCGTCCATCATCAAAAAATATTTAAACAATTTAACAATAAAGACAGCAATACTATAAAGATAAATAAATAGAGCTTTATTATGAAGAGATTTTAAATGTTTTGCCTGTTAAACATTTTCACAATGCTATCCCAAAATAATAGCTGCACAAATGTAAGGTTCAGATGCATAACCTTGGGCTCTAAGACAGATAACATCTGAAAGAATGTAGATACAAGATATACAGTTGTCATGACAAATCGCACATTTAACTTCTGCCTAAAAGCAATTCTAAATAAGAGACAATAACATCGGTAAAACAGTGAACATCTGAATTGCAACTCTATCAAAATGGATGAAAAATAAGTGAAGCGTTTGTGGTCTGAGCCGTCTGCAAAGTGTCAACTTCTCAACAAGGCGAATCCTCATACTGTGGTGCATCCAGGAAAATGTATTGGGTTTTTTCCTTTAGTTTAGCAGCCATAGCAAATTAATAAAAAAATGTTTACAATTATCCCGAAGAAAATCTCTACTTGTGCCTTAAAAGCACATATTTTTGACAGCAAGATTGTCATTACTTTTGTATTCTCTTTATGATCCAGCAATCGTGGTCATCTGAACATTTCACAAAACAAAATGATATGCCGGTCAGACCCACATTATTTGTAGTTCCATAACAATTAGGTTGGGTCAGCGGCAATGTTGACTACATTGTGGGATTAATTATCATACGAGCACAAGTTGCTTGATTTGAGGTTGCACACTGTGTGACTTATTTTTTTTTAAACGCACTGCACATTAATTGGTCGCATATGCAACCAAAATGGTTGCACTCTGGAGGGTTGTAGCTGGGTTAGCACAGTGGCTATGTGGTCAGGGTGGGAGAGAGAGAAAAATATTTCTGCATTTTATTTTTACTTTTTGTGCTTTGGTAATGTAATCGAACATTTATCATGCCAATATAGCACTTTGAATTTAATTCAGAAAAATAAGAGAGGGCAAAAGAAAAAGAGAGAGTGGAGAGTAGATAGAGAGGGAGAGGGAACAGAAGGGAGAGACACAAAGGTAGAAAGGTAAGAAAAACAAAATATTGAAGGTGAGCGGGAGAGAGAGATTCAAGGTGAGTGAGGGTAAGAGAGAGAGGGTGGGAGACAGAAGGAGAGGGGACAAGAGATATAGCAGTAGAGAGGGAAGAGAGGAAAAAATATGGAGGGACATGGAGGGGGAGATAGAGAGAGATAGAGAGGGAGAGAGATGGAGAAAGAAGGAAAAGAAGAATGAGACACAGCGAGAAAGAAAGAGAGCTGGAGAGACTTTATTATATGGTACGTGTGAGCTCCCCCTCCTTCATCCTATCCATACGTGTCTGATGGAGTTTAATTGAGCCCTCAGGTGCCTTCTCCCATACGTGACTTTCTATTCTCAGCTTTTAGAGGTCGTTTGAAACACTAAGAAGGGTGTAATCATCCGGCAGGATAGGTGTGGAGGGGCACTAGAGCCCATACATCTAACACACAAGGTGAACTCCCTCAAGTGATAAACCATTCTTACTGTTTAACCACATTATGTTGGGCTCTAGTCATTAGTAGTATACATAAAACAAGGCTCTGTGTGGGTGCGTGTTTGTATATGTATGAGGGTGCATATGTGTGTGTGTGTGTGTGTCATGCGTGCCCGTGGACAAGCACCCGGGCATAAAAACATCAGAGGAACATATTAAGTCTGTTCCATCTCACTGTGTAATTACCATTCAGATTTGCCTGGCTAATTAGCTTGCTGTTAAAATATATTAATTTGTAATAAATAATAAGGTTTGTTCACAAATCAGCAGCGTCTGGATCCAGACACTTATCATCAGGTCTGACATGATTAATTTAATGATTAATAACGTTTTCAATTAATCACAGCCCACTGACTGTATCTTTGTGTTCCCATGTTTCCCTGCTGTTCCATAGGGTTAAGGTGTGATTTATATTTATTATATTAATCTAACACAAACTAATTTGGATGTCTGGTTAAACACTCACTAACTACTACGTGACTTCATATGACTGACCTTGTCAAGTCAGACCCTGCGTAGAGAAATAAACACTACAGCAAAGCACTGCGATCATTACTAGTATAAATAGTGAAAGCTCTCAATCATTGTTAGTATAAATAGTATACCTCACCCTCTCCATCATTACTAGCATAAATTGTGGAAACTCTCCCTCTGTCCATCATGGCTAGTATAAACAGTTCACTCTCCCTCTGTCCATCATGGCTAGTATAAACAGTTCACTCTCACTCCGTCCATCATGGCTAGTTTAAACAGTTCACTCTCACTCCGTCCATCATGGCTAGTATAAACAGTTCACTCTCATGTTGTTTTTTGCATTTACATTTAGGGCATTTAGCAGCCACTTTTATCCAAAGCGACTTACAATAAGTACATTTGTCAGAAGAAAGAGAAACAATATATCGCTGTAGCATATACACAGTACAGTACAGTTATACAATTAATGTGCCAGTGCGCTTGCTATCGCTATATGCCAAGTAGAACATGCAGTCACACGTGTGTGTTTGTGTGTCTTTAGCTGTGTGCTAACAGTTCCTTGTGTGAATAAGCTGTTAAAACACCCGTTCAGCTGAGTGACAAGACGGTGACACCGTCCCTGTGTGTACATGGAGATGTAGAAAAGTGTAAGTGTGTGTGACCAAGCAGCCAAAGTAGCCGAACAACAAGAATGAGTGAATCAGATCCGACCCTGGTCGTGGACTACACTGTGAACCAGGTCCACTATGGGAGGATGAGGCATCAGACAGAGACCCAGTAGCCTGAGGCGGGTCCCTCCTCTGTGGATGAGAGGAACCTCTACTGACCCAGTCACAAGACCTGGGTCATCTCCAGAGCCACACGGGAGGGTGAGGTGGAGAGGAGAGGGAGGTAAATAAGAGAAAGGGAGGATAAGGTGGAGAGGGGAAGGGGGTGAGGTGAGAAGGGGAGGTGAGGTGGTGGAGAGGTAAGGAGGAGGCCAAAAGGAGGGAGGAGGGGAGGGAGGAGGGGAGGAAAGGGAAAGGTGCGAAGGAGGAAGGAGGGGGAGAGATGAGCAGGGGGAACAGGGGACAGAAGGGGAGAGGTGAGAAGACGAGCGGGAGGGGATATGTAAATCTGAAGCTTGTTCTTGTTTTCCTTTCTGTCTGCTCAGCGTTAGACAGACAGAAGCTGCTGGGACCAAACACAAGGGTAGCTGTGTGTGTGTGTGTGTGTGTGTGTGTGTGTGGGGGGGGGGGGGGGGGGGCGACGAGTGTGTGTGCCCTGATCGACCCTCCCAGCTGACATTTCTGTGAAAGACTCCCTGAGTGGCATCCAGGTAACCATGACAATGGCACAACTGGAGACAAGGGAGGACAGAGGGGGGAGCGAGGAGGGCTGACAATGGAGAGTTAAAGCTTGAGTTGTGTGTATGTGTGTGTGTGACAATACCAGTATCCAGAGCTAACAAGTTGTTGTGCTGCATGACTAGTATTTAGTGTAAACCGGTTTCTCGTGGTGGTTTACTAGAGAATAGGTTCAAATGAGGAAGAAACAGAGGTGACAAGACAGAAAATCAGACCCCCCCCCCCAAAAAAAAGGCTCCTCCTCTTCCTGATGCCCACGTTACGTGACCTTTAGCACTGGTATCATGGGAGGATCAATGTGTGTCTGTGTGTGTGTCTGTGTGAGTGAGATTGGTGTACCATGTAATTAACACAGTGCGGTGGTGAAAATTGCTTCATTTTTCACTGCATTATTTTGTCATCGGGACAAAAAAAGTTATCCCAGAACCACTAAACACAACAGGTTGAAAAGAGAGGCAGAGACAGAGAGAGAGAGAGAGACAAAGAGAGAGAGAGTCAGAGAGACAGAGCAAGAGAGCGAGCGTCACAGACAGAGAAATAATTGAACATGTACAGAAGAAAGAGATTAGTCCGGGAAGGACTTAGAGATGTGTGACGGGGGGAGGAGAGGGGAAGTAAGGCCGGAGCACTGAGTGATGGATGGAGGGTTGAGAAGAAGAGCAAATTAAAGGAAGGGAGGAGAGGTGGAGGAGGGGAGGGGAGGATATGTGAGGAGAAGAGCAGGTCGAAGGAGGGGACGAGAGGTGAGAGGAGTAAAAATGTGGGGAAGAGGAGGAGAGGGATCAGAGGTGGGTAGGGATCAGAGGTGGGTAGGAAGGAGAGGTTAGAAGAGGAGTAGTAGGGGGTGAGTGAGGGGAGAAGGAGAGAGGTGATGGAGGTGTAGGGTTATCTGGTGGCTGCAGGCTGACTAATGATCACAGATCAGCAGCTCACCTGTGGCTGCCGCCCCGAACAAGTCAGAGGGCTAGGGCTCGCCTGCGTTTTCATTTCACGATTGGCGGGCTCCATTACAGACGGCCCGGGGTAATCCAGCTAAGTGGATATCTGAAGGGAACCGGGGGCTTAGGGTCTGGCTGGACCGGGAGAGGAGCTCTCGCCTAGAGACTCTGCACGCCCACGGGCCTAGTGTGTGTGAGTGTGTGTGTGTGTGTGTGCCCGTGTGTATGCCTAGCTACTCTTCTCTCATCAATAAGTTCCTTCTTAGAGCAGTCAGGCAGAGATATTGGCCGTGACGTTTCCGCTTTCCTGGTATCTCTGCGGCTCAAGGAGCAGCGGAGGAGAAAGGTTGCGTTTTCCACACCAGACACGCCACAGCCCATACCTCCTCCCATTTCATCTAGCATACACCCAGCGTATGTACACAGCAATACGTATTCACGGGCTCACCATTACAAGATCCACATTGACATCAATCTGTTAGCAGTAGTAGTAGTATTAATAGCACTAATAGCAGAAGAACTATCTCAGTTAAGACATAGTAGTAGCAGTAGTATTAGTAACTTTCATAGAAGTAGCCGTAGTGGGTAACAGTCGTAGAAGTAGCAGTAGTAGAAATAGTGAAGTAGTAGCAGTTCTAGTAACAGTTGTACCACCTTTCTATTCACAAGTAAATAAGCACCAGTTGTCGTGTTTTTTTGTGATCTCTAATGCTGGTGTAAAATACATGTTTCATCTACTACAGGTTTGAAAACAGGATGAGAACGTTTGTTTAAGCCTAGCCAACAATCCAAGCAAACAAGTATCCATCTTTCAAATCAGCCAATGGCATCCTTCTTTTAGAAAAGACTAAGGATCTTTAACAAATAGGGAGCCTTGTTAACATCCTAGCTCCCGCCCCTTCTCCCCCTACTCTAAAGCGAGTTGATGAACACCAGGTTGACAGGCAAGGGGAAGTGCTTCACATGGACCACCCAGACACACACATTAGTATGACTTTTGAGCACCTCCCCTAGCCCAGGCAGCTGCCGCACAAACACACACCCAATGTTTTTATGCTGTCTCCGTCACCTGGTGAACTGATTCAGCACCAATAACGCCTACCAGTGTACACCACTCATTCATTCATTCATTCATTCAATCTCTCTCTCCTATAGTCTACCTCGCTTCGTCTCCATCTCTCTCTCACCCATCTATAGTCTACATCGCTCTGTCTCCATCTCTCACCCCTCTGGTCTAGCCAGAACTTTCCTCTATAGTCTACCTAGCTCTGTCTCCATCTCTCACCCTTGTGGTCTAGCCAGAATGTTCCTCTATAGTTTACCTAGCTCTGTCTCCATCTCTCACCCATCTAATAGTCTATCCAGCTCTCTCAATCTATAGTCTACCCAATGTCTCCACCTACAGTGGAGAGATCGGGACACACTATCTACCTCGCTCCACCTACAGTTTAGTCTACTACACTCTATCCAACTCGCTCCACTTACTGTATAGTCTACCTCTCTCTCTCCGCCTCAGTCCATCTACCGTATAGTCTAACTCACTCTATCTCACCAATCTATATTCTCTTGAACTACCCATTACTGTTACTATTAATATACTACTACTGCTAATGCTGCAACTGTTGCCAATGCTACATGTAGTGTGTGCATAAGTGTTTTTTTAGTGGCCCATCCTGAAATTTGAGTGCCAGTGTGAGTGTGTGTCAGTGGCACTGTGTGTTTGTGTTTCAGTGTGTGAGTGGGTGTGTGTGTCAGTCTAGGTGTGTGTTTCAGTGAGTGTGTGTGTGTGTGTGTGTGTGTGGTTGTATGTATGTGTGTGTGTGTGGTTGTATTTCAGAGTGTGTGTGTGTGGGTGGGTGGAAGTATGTGTGTCTGTGTGTGTTTCAGAGTGTGTGTGTGTTGTGTGTGTGTGTTTCAGAGTGTGTGTATGTGTGTGTGGGTTATTAATGTTAAACCAGAGTAGTTCTCTGGCCATCATCTGTCTGTGTAATGAAAGTGCTCCAGCGGTCAGGAATGGATGAGAGAGAGACAGAGAGAAAAATTGGGGAAAAGAGAGAAAGAGGGGTTAGGAATGGATGTTGCAGAGCACTTGAATAATAATCTTCCACTTTGACAGGCTTTATCATTGGTTAACATAGATACGTTTATAACAAGACGTTTTCTGCTCCTCAGACACATTTCATTCACCAACAACAATAACATGTTTAAGAAAACAATAAATAACAAGGAAAAATACAGACAAAGAAGAGTGTGAGTGTTCTCGATGTGTACTTACAGTGAATCAAACTATATGTTTGCTAGGGCGAGCCTGAATACTGGCTTTGGATAATCATACAAATTTGTTTTCTCCATACAATTTAATTGACATAATCAAGGAAAAATCGGCATTCCCAGTGCATATCATTCCCTGACTGAATGCCACAGAGCCGGCGTTCTGGCAAACGGAGCTACCCGCCCCGGATAGGCTACCTAAACCAATGAAGCTGCTCATGCCTTATATATCATACGTCTGTCACAATCTTAAAGGCTGCCCATTATTTAGAGCTTTCTTTATTCATCCTACATCTGACGACTATGTATTTAATATTTGAATTCATGATCAGCTATGAAATAGTAGGCTAGGTTATAGTATGCTAGGATACAAAAAATAGCCTGAGTTCATGCCCGTAGTCAGCTATGAGGTCACCAAGGTCCAGACCTAAAATTGGAAACTAAATACAACTGTATATAAAAGCAGCGGTTGAGAACTTCTCCAAGATGAGTGCATGTTTAATTCAGTTTAGACTTCCTATTTTGTGTCCGCCATGCGTGACATCTGGTGGTTTGGCATGAGTCGTGCGCACGTGCTACCCGTAGCCCATCCTGAGTAGGGCGCTCAACTTGTCAGAATATCTGCGCTAATCAGTTTTCTTTTTAATTTTTCAAATGTATTATTTTAATAACGCAAAGACCAATGCTACAATGTCACATAAGATTGCTGCGTGTACGTCAATGGCTTTCAAATCCACCCATTGATCTGAGTGCGACTCGGTTACAAGAGAGCTTCAGTGTTAAGGCTTCCAAAGACACGGCTTCCAGAGGCTGAGAGTACTTCCACTTATCACAAAACAAAAAGACAATCGTGCAAAGTTTTGATGAAATTGCACAACAGCACTATTAACAAGCACAAACCAAATAGAAAACACACTATTGTTCTATTCATGTTTATAAATGACCAACTTGTTATTGGTAAAGCTTTTTTTCTAATATTTTGGCCTCGTTTAAATATCTGCTAAACATCATTAAAATGCCTGCTCACCGTAACATTTCTGTAGCCGTAACTCAGTGGGAGCGACAATGTGTAAAAAAATAAATAAAAACAACTCGGGAGAACCCTTGAAAAATACTAATATTATTATTATTATCCCAGCAGTGGGTTTACAGCGCTCCCACACTGCCGGTATCTTCGGCATTTTGACAACAGCTCTGTCAGTCTTGCAGATTGTCACACAGAACGGAAGGTATCAAAGTTGTACTAAAGTATTTGAATAATGCTCTAATGTCCGAATTCAAAGCTAATAGAGGATGATTTGGTTATTCAAATATCTGGGGACTGCCCTAAAGTGTACACAGTTTCATTAAATCTGGTGGTGTCGGACTGTAACTATGGAAACCGTTGCTGTCCGAGTGTAACTACGGAAACTGGGGTTGTCGGTCTGTCACTATGGGAAATGATGGTGTTGATCTATCACTAGGGGAAATGATGGTGTTGGTCACTATGGAGACTGAGACACAGTACTAGTTTCATATCCACGTAATACACTAACCACAAACACTGTATTAGATTATGTTTGACAATCAAAAGATGGACATTATAATGAGGACACACAATGCGCCCTTGTGTTCCAACAGACATTAGATTATTAGGGACAGTGCTCAACCGGATGGGCCTCCACAAGCAGCCCTTGTGACTGCTGCTGGGAACACAGACACAAATAGCATCAAGAGAGCGAGAGCAAGAGAGGGAGGAGGGGAATTTGAGGAGGGAGGAAATTACATTACGTTTTTAAAATTGTACTTTTCTATGACTTTTATTTCAACTTCAATCTCTGGCTTGTATTCTCTCCCTCTCCCTCTGTCCCTCTCATTCAGACTCTTTGCCTGTCTCTCTCGCTCCCCTTTTCTCTCATTCTCTCCCTCTCAGTCTGTCTTTTTCCAGTGAGCGCGACCTTAGAGGACAACGTGGGCTGAGTCTTAAGCGTTGTTCCTGTTCTCCTTGTGCAGTCTCCAGGGCTGTAGAGGTGGACTGAAAAGAGCAGGGGGGTGTGTGCAGGTTCTGGGGGGAGCCAGTTAAAAGGCTACGGCTGCTCTATAGATTCAATAAGTCTACTAACACCTGTGTGGCTAACCACCATCGATCCATCATACTGTGGAGCCCAATCCAATTTACAGTGTGGAGGAGACCCAAAGCCACAGGACCGCAGCACAAGCCTGGTCACAGACACCATCAAACCCCTGGAGATATATATCTATACCTATATGTGTGTATATATATATATAAACACACATGGGGGGGGGGGGTGAGAGAGAGAGATTACGAGAGAGAGAGAGATAAAGAAAGGGAGGGGCGTTGGAGATAGAGAGGACAGAGAGGGATTGAGAGGTGGAAAGGGCAGGAGGGAGGGAGAGGGAAAAGGAGAGACTAATAGAGAGAAAAACCTGTACACAGTATAAGTAGGTGAGAGAGAGAGAAAGAGAGAGAGAGAGAGAGAGAGAGAGAGAGAGAGAGAGAGAGAGAGAGAGAGAGAGAGAGAGAGCGAGCTGATGAACTGGGTTGAGGATGGGATTAAGACAGGAAGCGACATGGATAGAGCGTTGGGAGGTGAGGAAATGGCGTCCATTCTGCTGAGACGACACAGGAAGGAAGATAAGAGAGGTTTGCCAAGGCCCTGAAGTACACATGATTTAGCATTTCACTAGACAGTCAATAGCATCAGATAGTCTACACATCAGACAGTCTATACCATCAGACAGTCTACATATCAGACAGTCTATACCATCACAGTCTTTACATCGGACAGTCTACACATCAGACATCCTTAACATCAGTCTGTAGCAGCAGTCTATACTGCCCTACAAAGGCAAACCGTAGTAACTACAATGTTTGGCAAAATTGAGTTATGACTCATAATGAACTGGACTTATGTTTTATGTTGTGACAAAGTATCTTGGTTCAATCTTGCTGTTTCTGAGATAAATTGTAAATATTGCAGTAACAACAAAATCTGAATAAAAACAAATGCAGACTGCAGTATCTGCAATTTCCCCATGGAATTACTGTGGTACTGCGGTTGGAGTTCTATGAACGTCACCAATGATGTGATAGAGGTTAAGCTGTTTGTACAAGATCATACTGATGATGAAGATGAGGAGGTTAATACGTATTCTTACAAAATAATACTTCTGGTTTGTTTTCTGCTGTCTTTTTTAATCTCATAATCACATTTTTTAAACATATAGACAAGAAAATAAAAATAATTAAAAACAAACAGAATGTAGTAATACAAAAAGGTGTCTTGCTGTTGTACTGCCGTTGTTTTGCCTACCACTTTGCCTGATACTGGGGTTTGCTTTTGTAGGTCAGACTATACATCAGACAGTTTATAGAAAATAATCTTCCTTTATTTTATGATTATTTTCTAGTTCTTTCACACCAATTTAAACCTTCTTATACAAATGAAATAAAAACACAATTATATTTTAGATAGTGCATTTTTGTTTGACGCTCAAGGGCATAAGTCAAAGGTACCACAAATTAGTAGGCCGTTTATACTTCTGCAGTGTAAGTTAACTGGTAAGGCTCAGGAAGCGTGTATTTCTCTCTCTACTGAAGATAGTTTAGTATATGAGAAAGTAAAAAGCGCTATTCTTCGGGCGTATGAGCTAGTACCAGAGGCTTACAGACAGCGTTTTCGAAGTCTTAGAAAGACGACGACTCAGAATTACATCGACTTTGCTAGGGAGAAAGAGATCCTCTTTGACCGATGGTGTGCATCATGTAAGGCAAAGGACTATGTTTTACTGCGTGAGCTGATGCTGGTGGAGGAGTTTAAAAACTGTGTGACTGAGCGTACGGTGATCTATCTGAATGAGCAGAAGGTAGCTACATTACAGCAGGCTGCTACGCTGGCGGAAGAGTTCGCTCTCATGCACAAGAGTGTTTTTAATAAACCAGATCATTCATTCAATCGTGGTTTTTCGCAGAGGTCTGGTGATGCACGTATCCCCCAGCCCAGAGCGCCCTTGTCATGTCCTGTGGCTGAGAGACAGTGTTTCTTCTGCCACAAGACTGGTCACCTTATCGCCAATTGCATAGCTCTGAAGCGTAAGCAGCAGGTGCCAGGTCCAAAACAAGCAGGGGTAGTTTTCAAACCGACGAAGGGTATGGGTTTGATTAAAACAGTGCCCACCGGTAGCCGCCCCGTAGATAAAAGCCTACCTGATGAGTGCTTTAAGCCTTTCATCTTCACCGGATCTGTGTCTCTCACTGGAAAGTTGGAGGACCAACGTTCAGTCACAGTGTTGCGAGACACTGGTGGCTCTCAGTCATTCATTCTTTCTAGCATCCTGCCCGTGAGTGATACCTCTGCCTGTAATACAAGCACTATAGTAAGAGGTATTGGGATGGGTTTTGTACCCGCACCTCTCCATTACGTCCATGTGAAATCGGATTTGATTACGGGTGTCTTCCCAGTTGCTGTCCGCCCCAGTTTTCCTGTCGAAGGTGTGGACTTCATAATGGGAAACGACATAGCGGGAGGGAAGGTCTACCCTACTCCTGAGGTTGTTAGTGTTCCCATTATTGAATCTGACCCTGATGACCTGGTTAGCCATCATCCGGATGTGTTTAAGTCTGAGGAAGTGTTGTCACCTGATGACGGGTTGGTGGATGGCGCATTGAAGGAGCGTGAAGCGGTGGAAGAGTTTGTTAGTGCTTCTGAGGCACCATTATCATTGACTCGCGAAGCACTGATAAGTGCTCAGAAAAGGGATTCCTCCCTATCAAAGTGTTTCGCCGCAGTCAAGGAAAATGATTGTAAGGACAGTAGGAAACAGTCATTCCGTCTGGATGACGGAGTGTTGATGCGTAAGTCGGTTTCGCGACTAGCTGAATCATCAGATGATTCAGTTGTGGATTGCGTTGGCCCTCTGCCCAAGACGAAATCTGGCAATCAGTTCTTGCTAACTGTGATGTGTATTTTGATGATGTGGTGGTGTACTGACACCTGGGCCGACCATTTTGCCAGCTTGAACGTGGTGTTCCAGCGGCTCGTGGAGGCATCTTTAACACTTCTGACGGTAAGGTGGTCTGATTGCAGGTTACCGATTCGTACATTTTTAGCACTAGATGTACAGGTAACAGACCATCTTATGTGACAGTGGGGAAGTGGGTATACTTCCCCTGTGATGTGACAGTTAGAGTAGTGGTTGCTCTAATGTTGCAAACTACCCGTTTGCTCTTATGGGGGGGGAGTGTTACGGACGTAGTGTGTTTTTGTGTGACTAACTGTGTTCTCTCCCCAGCCTACTGTTTGTCCCTCCTCCTGCAGCACTCAAGCAATCAGGAAATTGAGTGCACCTGCTCAGGGTAGGGCTATATAGTCTGGGAGCGGACCAGAGCACATGAGCCAGTGGGCCATTCGGCAGATAACGTGCTGCATTTGTGGAAACTAGTGAACGAAGTGTTGTGTTTCTTCTCGTGGAACTAGTAGAGTGAGCTATTTTGGTTAATCAGTGTTTAGTTATAGTTTTGTTGACCAGTAGTTGTTTCCCTTTGTGTTTTCCCCTTTTGGGAAAGTGGTCTTTCGTTACTTTAATAAACCTTTTTGTTAACCTTTACGTCTGTCTGAGACTCCTCCTTGTCCCCCGGAAAAACATTATTTGTTACTCCCCAAAGATACCCCTAGATACCAATTGGGGTCGTAATAAGTATAGAGCAGTTTTCGGGGCTTTATTTGTTAGAAAAAGCTCTCTTTTTCCAGATCGGAAAGTATAGTGGATGATGAATACAGACAGTTTCAAGAAAGATGGACATGGAAGTACTTTTTTGTGGAGTTAAATGGAAATGTACCTGCCTGAAATACAATAAAAAAGTGGCCATTCTAAAGGAATATAAACTCAAGCGTCATAACTTGACCATTCACGAAGAACAGTATGAGAAGTACCAGGGAGATCCTAGGAAAAAAGTAGCCACACAGCTATAGAGAGCTCAGCAAAGCATTTTAAATAAAGCCAAGGAGGATGCTGAAGTAAGTTATGTGGTGAGTGAGTTAATCACCAAAGCACGGAAGCCATTTACCGAAGGGCTGTTTGTGAGAAATTGCATGTTTCAAGCTGCTGATATTCTATGTCCAGAAAGAAGAGCTTGTTCAACTATATCACTCTATCAGCAAACTAAGCGGCAGAGCGGATTAGCGAGTTATCAAGTTACATTTCTGATCAGTTATGAGACCAAGCTGATGGTTTTACTGCAGACTCTGTGGTGCTTGACGAAACCACAGACACAACTGACAATGTGCAACTAGCGATTTTCATCTAGGGTATTTATGATCTATTCGAAGTGACAGAAGAGTTCCTGAGTTTGCGTCCAATGCATGTCCACTACGCGATGCGATTGAGCGCAATGGTTTGCAATGGAACAGACAAGTAGGTAATACAACTGATGGAGACCTGTTCATGACAGGCAAAGAAATTACTCGTAGCGCTGGTACGAAGAACGTTATTAGAGGAAAACGCAAATCCAGCAGTGGTTCTGCAATGCATTATACAGCAACAGGCACTGTGCAGCAAATGCTTGAAATAAAAAAAAGACATGTCTGTTGTCCTGAAAAGTGTCTATTACATCAGGTCGGCGAGTTTACGGATAAGTAAATTTACTTTACTTAACTGAGTTGCTGGCTCAGCAACAGAAAAGTCCTGAAGATATTTTTTTGCGTTAAGAGCAGAGGTGAAGAGATTGATAGAAGATGGCAGAATGGATGTTCCTGAATTTCATCCAAAATGCATACTTAACCTGAAGCTTCAGGGTCGTGGTCAGCTCATCACAGCAGTTTATGAAAGTGCGAAAGCCTTCTTCACAAAACCGAGACTTGGGAAAATTCAGCTGTCTGCAAAAAAACCTGTCATTTCCCAGCATGCATATATCTTGTGGAGGGGGGCACAGCATTCAGAGGTGATGAATATGCCTCTGCTATTCAATACCTCCTGCAGGAATTTCACGAGCGTTGTGCTGACTTCAAGGCCGTGAAACTTTCAAGCTGTTTACAGACCCCTTCTCAGCTGCTGTGGAGTGTCCCAAATGTGTTGCAAATCCAACTTATTTACTTACAATGCAATAGTGGTCTAAAACACTAACTTCAGAGAGGCATAGGGAAAAGAAAACCCTGACGTCGTCAGACCAAATCACAAATTCGTATTACGGTAGTATTAGTCTGGAACCTCTCAGTTCATTTTTGATTTCCAAAGGGCGTTATCAACAGGCCCAGATCAAAATGCCTCTGGACACAATTGAATAGACCTACAACCAAACAGATCAGCGGCAGCCATCTTGGTTGTTTAGGAAAATGCCATCGAATCAAATACGCCCCATATTAGATAAACGGCTATGATTGGCCTGACCCAGTTGGGGTCTGCTGGAAATCCGTCTGAACGGGAGTGAGGCCAGACGCATACGCCAGAGCAAATAAAACATGATCTCAAAGATTTGTCTGGTTCCCAGGCTAGGAAAAGAAGACATGACTGGACAATTTCTGAGATAATAACTAACATCCTCCCCAGAGCTGTCCAAATTGTGAGACATTTTCTGAAATATTGTGCTTTCTTGTAGTACTTGAATGTTGAAGTGGCCCCCCTATGAGCCCAATACCAGCAGTGGCCCCAAGCCAATTTGAGATTGAGGCACCTGGTCTATAGCATCAGTCTATATCATCAGTCTAATGCATCGTCAATAGCATCAGTCTATACAGCAGCAGCCCTCCAAATCAGCCTATACAGCATTAGCCTATCAGCCTGTAGCATCAGATTATACAGCATAAGTCTATAGCATCAGTCTATACAGCATCCATCAGCCTATACAGCATCCATCAGCCAATAGCATCAGCCTACATAGCATCCATCAGCCTATAGCTTCAGCCTATGAAGCATCCATCAGCCTCTAGCATCAGCCTATACAGCATCCATCAGCCTTATAGCATCATCCTATACAGCATCCATCAGCCTTATAGCATCATCCTATACAGCATCCATCAGACTATAGCATCAGTCTATACATAATCAGTCTATACAGCATCAGCCTATACAACCTGGCTTTTCAATTGTCTAGTCATCTTGGAGGATGAGCTCCTTGGCTGCTGCTCTAATGTTTATCCCTGCCACACATGTTCACATTGACCCCCCCACCCCTCCCTCTGCCGCTTGTTACCGTGGCTACGTTGACAGATGTTTCCGTTTCAAGTCTCTTTGCTGCTTGGTTGGAGTGAAGCAGCTCCCGGGAGCTCAATTATTACAGAGTGTTTAGCGGGGGGGGGGGGGGGGGGGGGGGGAATAAGAGGAGGAGGAGGGCGGGATGAGGAGACTGAGAATAGGAAGATGAGGAGGGGGAGAGGAGGAGGTGGGGTGGGGGGTTGTACAGGAAACACTGCCCCTTCCTCTACCCAACACGGTGCATTCTGGGAGTTCGAGGCCCCATAAACTTGAACCTAGCAGAGGGCAATTAGGGCCAGATATAATGACTGAGACAGAGAGATAGAAAAAACGAGAGAGAGAGCCATATATAGTGAAAGCGATAGACAGATAGAGTGAGGCAGAGAGACAGGACAAAGGAGACTGAGAATAAGACAGCTAGAGAGAGAGAGAGAGAGAGAGAGAGAGAGAGAGAGAGAGAGAGAGAGAGAGAGAGAGAGAGAGAGAGAGAGAGAGAGAGAGAACAGGTAATTATGTAGAGGAAGGGCACGTACCAGCAGCAGGAATGGGGGGAGGGGGCAGTGTTATTTAAGGGGCAGATGGCAAAGAGGGTGGAGATGGGGGGAGGGAGAGATAGATGGCCAGGGCGAGGGGATGAACTGGTATCTGAGCCTGGCCACAGAGAGCTAATTAGCTGGGTTTGTTTTGGGGGGAGAAGTGGGGAGGGTGGCAGCCAGGGGGTGAGGCCTGCAGTGACAGCCTGAAGCTGGGAGCTTTATTACTGAAGAGGGCCGAGGTTGAAGCAGCTGGCAGGGGGAGGGAGATATACAACATAGCAGCACTACTACCTGAGAGCAGTTGGGAGTAGGATGGATCACAGTCATGACAGACATGGACACACACACCCTCTTAAAATACCCCTGGATTGGGATTGGGAAACACGCCTAGTGGCTCTAGTTTTATCCTCTCTCATGGACACACACACACAAGCACTACTTCTTCTCTTCTGCCTTCCATGTAGTTCTCTCTAACAGAGGTGGGTGGGCTAGAGGAGAAGGAGAACAGAGAGGAGGTGGGTGGGTGGGCTAGAGGAGGAGGAGAACAGAGAGGAGGTGGGTGGGCTAGAGGAGAAGGAGAACAGAGAGGAGGTGGGTGGGTGGGCTAGAGGAGGAGGAGAACAGAGAGGAGGTGGGTGGGCTAGAGGAGGAGGAGAACAGAAAGGAGGTGGGCGGCTAGAGGTGGAGGAAAACAGAGAGGAGGTGGGTGGGTTAGGAAGGAGGAGAACAGAGAGGAAGTGGGTGGGTTAGGGAGGAGGAGGACAGAGAGGAGGTGGTTGGGCTAGAGGAGGAGGAGAACAGAGAGGAGGTCGGTGGGCTACAGGAAAAGGAGAACAGAGAGGAGGTGGGTGGGCTAGAGGAGGAGGAGAACAGAGTAGAGGTGGGTGGGCTAGAGGAGGAGGAGAACAGAGAGGAGGTGGGTGGGCTAGAGGAGGAGAACAGAGAGGAGGTGAGTGGGCTAGAGGAGGAGAACAGAGAGGAGTTTGGTGGGCTAGAGGAGGAGGAGAACAGAGAGGAGGTGGGTGGGCTAGAGGAGGAGGGGAACAGAGAGGAGGTGAGGGGGCTAGAGGAGGAGGAGAACAGAGAGGAGGTGGGTGGGCTAGAGGAGGAGAAGAACAGAGTAGAGGTGGGTGGGCTAGAGGAGGAGGAGAACAGAGAGGTGGTGGGTGGGCTAGAGGAGGAGGAGAACAAGGAGGAGGTGGGTGGGCTAGAGGAGGAGAATAGAGAGGAGGTGGGTGGGTTAGGGAGGACGAGAACAAAGAGGAGGTGGGTGGGCTAGAGGAGGAGAAGAACAGAGTAGAGGTGGGTGGGCTAGAGGAGGAGAACAGAGAAGGTGGGTGGGCTAGAGGAGGAGGAGAACAAGGAGGAGGTGGGTGGGCTAGAGGAGGAGAACAGAGAGGAGGTGGGTGGGTTAGGGAGGAGGAGAACAAAGAGGAGGTGGGTGGGCTAGAGGATAAGGAGAACAGAGAGGAGGTGGGTGGGCTAGAGGAGGAGGAAAACAAGGAGGACGTGGGTGGGCTAGAGGAGGAGGAGCGCAAAGAGGAGGTGGGTGGGCTTGAGGAGAGAGGTAACGGTTGGGCATCCACCTCGGACCAGATCTCAGCTCGCAGTTACAGAGGAGTGTTCTAAGTGGCTGCCGGTAATGAAGCTTGAGAACCTCTGATCAATGCGTGTTTATCCTCACAACAACTTTGAGGCCGTGGCCGTGTGTGTGTGGATTCAATTGTCTAACATTAGGGATAATCGCTGGGCTGTCAGATGCTCAAAACAAAGGAGACATATCCACGTATACATATCCATGTATGCATATGCATGCGCACACACACACACACACACACACACACACACACACATTAATGTGCGAGCACTTACACACAGACACAAATGCAATGCTATTCATCCCCACACACAGGTTATTTGTGGATCGTTTTTCACCCACAAGATCACGGAGATCAGAACTGTATTTTGTAAAGGTCAGCTGACAGGCAGCAGACATTCATAACGTTGGAAGAGGATTGGGAGAGCTCCACATGCAGAAGGACACAAACATCATCCCTTTACGGCGGTCACAGAGATTGCAGAGCGTTGGCGTTGGCGGGATTAAGGTTATTAGTATTATCGGGATAAGAATGCCGAGGGGTTACCGTGGTTACTGGGCTGGACGGGTCGCAGGACCTGTCTGAAGGAGCCGGGACTGATGATCTTTTGATCTGAAAACAACAGCCACACACTCAGAGAGCGTGTGTGTATATGTGTGTGTGTCTATTGCTGTGTGTGTGTATGTGTGTGCATATGTGTGTGTTTATGTGTGTGTGCGCGTGTGTGCGAGTATGCATGTTATGTCTGTGTTGTGTGTGTTGTGTGTGCACGTGTATGTGTGTGTGTGTGTGTGTGTGTGTGTGTGTGTGTGTGCATGCAAGTGTGGGTGAGTGCATGTGTGCAAGGGTCAACCACAAGACTGACCTCTGGGTCTGGGGGCTCTCCTCCTGCGGTCCCTGAAGGCGGCCCCAGACTGCAGGGCCTCCAGCAGGCTGTCCATCACCCCCGTCTCCTCGTTTTCTGGAAGAAACCAAGGAGGCAAAATGGTCAAACATTTTTGCATTTACATTGTGTTATAACTAGTACCTACACTATTCTCTGGTACTGCTGTTCTCGCATTGTATGATGTTTTGATGTGAGTTTTTTTAAGCTGTCTACTATCTATGTTGTAGCTTCGTGTAATGCTGCCCTTCTTGGCCAGGTCTAGGTTCATCTCAATGGACTAACCTTGTCCAATAAAGGGACAAAAAATGAATTGAAATGTGTATAAAGATATATTTTCAGTTGTAGCAGCTTTTACTCTAATTTAAGTGTATTTTTTATGACTGCTATTGTTTGGTGGTTTCTGCTGGGACATGTGAATTTCCCATTGGGGATTAATATAAATTACTCTTCAAAATAAAATCAATAAAAAACACACTAAAACAATCGGGAGGAGGCGGAAGTAACACTGGCTCTCCAGTGTTGCCATAGCGAGGGAGGACAAGGCAAGGCACGCGTTACTGACAGCTGATTTGAAAGTCAGCCAAGTGTCTAACAGGCCGATATATTACACGCATACACACACACACACACACACACACACACACATACACAGCTGCTGAGTCAAAAGTAAAATGTCCTCTGTTTCCTACGAGGAACGTTGAGAACTCGTCGCTGAGCTGACGTTCTCCAACACACGGACAGGCAAACCTGCTGACACCCCAGTGCTTAGCACACACACCTGAATGCAGGGTACTCTGAATCCCAGAGGGGAGAGTTCAGAGTTCACAGACAATACACACCAACTAGCTCCGTGTTTCCCGACATGTGGGAACATGGGCCGGTTCTAAGTGCTACGTGGAAAGATTTGAAAACCAAACTCAAGTTATCATGGAAAATATTGATATTGGTAATTTTTTTACACGTTAAATATATTGATCGTTTAGACCAGAAGTAAAATAACAATTCACCTTCCTCCACATAACTGGATCTGCACATAATTCAATTTTTTTCCAGGCATATTACCCTGTGATATACATATTGCATTCTAGTATATATATATATATATATATATATATATATATATATATATATATATATATATATATATTGAATCTATCTTTCTAGAATATTATGACCTAAAGATAGTTGACTGTGTTTAACTGTGCGTCTCACAATAACAGTACTTGAACTAATTGATAATAGTATAATATCAGCGCATAGTCCACTTCAATATTAATATTTGCTAAAGGAAAATAGTATAATATTAGCTACTAGTCCACTACAATATTAGTAATGATGCTAATTTATAATTGTATAATATGAGTTGCTAGTCCACTACAATATTAATAATGATGCTAAATGATCATGTAACAATATGAGCTCATAATCCACTACAATATTAATAATGATGCTAAATGATAATAGCATAATATTTACTTCTAGGCCCCTAAAGTATGAATTGACCGATAAAAGTTTTGGAAACACTGGACCAGATCATACGAGTGGTGCCACAGAAACAGCCTCCCAGGGACAATTTATGAACGTGTTAATTTTTGGGCGGGTCATGCCATATATTTAGGGAGTAATAGCGGAAGTGTGGTTGGGGGGGGAGAGGGTTAACTTTGACACCTGAGCTAGGTTACGGATCAGGTGATTCCAGCAGACTGCAGAGGAAGGGAATGCTCAGGGACACACCAACCACCTGTCAGCCCAAACAGCCCAGCCTAGCCCACTTTGAGTTAATCTTACCAAATGAATGCAAATAGATGGAAGGTACATGACAAAGGACATGCCAATACTGCAACAAAGCAAGTAAAAAGGGGTGCCACCAAATTATAGTTAGTGGCACCACTGCCATCAGTAGAAAATGTTAGTCTTGAGCCCTGCTTATTACGTTTTCGCATGGTTGACACATTCCCACATCAACATGGTCATGCTAGCCTAAATGGGGAGAGAGCATTGGTATTGAGCAGAAGTGCTTGGTATCAAACTAGTTGCACAAAAGACACCCCTTCTCCGCTCATAAACTGAACCACCATTATCTGAAACCGTTTTACGCAACATATGTACAGCCTCCATCGACACTAAAACACAACTGTTTTCCTTTGAGCTAATATTATACTCTCATCAAATAGCATAGCTATTATTATTGTAGTGGCATATCACAATGTCATGCGACCTCTAACAAACCACACACAGCTTGTGTGTACTGTTTTATAAAGCTTTGTGGCTGGGGTTACCGTTACTTCATCATCATTGTATGTTTTCAAGCCAAAACATTTTCTAATCAAATATACACTTCTTCCAATGAAAATGTAATGTGTAATGTGTCAGGTTTCTCAATGGAATCCCTGAGAGATAATGTAATTTTTTTATGCAGTTTTGGGGTCGGGAGCGATAGCCAGAGAATCTATTCCAAGCTATATTTATATTTAACATCTTATTTTTTTTTCCTCCAGGGTGGGCCTCAGTATTTTTCAACGTGCTGCTGGTTTTAAACTGTCCGGATGATTCCCTGCTCTTTCTGTCCCATTCCCACTCTTCAGGGCTGATCACAGCACCCTCTACAGACAGGGTCACCTCTCCATCTCCCACCACTGACACCTGCTGCACACCACCAACAGCTGGCTCTACACTCCAGACTGGGTGCACATTAGTGCATTTAACCTCCCCTGAACTTATCCTGATATGAGGGGGAGGAAGGAAGAGGAGGGGATGCAGGGAAGAGAAGGAGATGGTGATGGAAGAGCAGAGGGAATAAGAGAGAAGGGGGAGGAGTTAGTGGAGGTGGGGATGAGGCGGAGAACATATGAGGAGGAGGAGAGGACGCAGGAAGAGGATGAAGGAGCTGGGGGACGAGGACAAGCAGGAGGAAGAGGTAACAACAGGATTGAGAGGCGGAAGAGGAGGAGCAGGAGGAAGAGGTAACAACAGGATTGAGGCGGAGGAACAGGAGGAGGTGAAGAAGGATGGGAAAGTAGAGAAGTGGCAGGGGAGAAGAGCCGGGGCAGGATGAGAGCGTAGGAGCAGGAGGAAGAGGAAGAGCAGGAGGAGAGAGGGCTTGGCTGAGGATGAAAGAGGAGAGCTCTGTGTCCTCAACTACTGCTATAAGCAGTAGTTGACAGGGCCCAGCCTCGGTGTGACTGCAGAGTCCCACCACTGATTAAAGATGACCGCCCTGCTCTCCCCCTCCCTGTGCTCCTCCTGTTTAAATAGAGGAGAGAAGGGGTGGTAGAAACAGAGACACTAGAAGACTGTAAATGCTGCTGGAGGGAGGGAGAGAAGAAGGGAGAGAGCTCTAAACTCTTTTAATCTCCAATGTGAGCCAGACAGGGATGACAGGGTGATAGAGAGACAGAGAGTGATAGAGATAGACACTATATATATTCTTTTCATTTCTTTTTCCCGCCTTGACGGACTGGAGAGAGAGAGAGGGGGAGAGGAAGAGAGCGATAAAGTCTAACAGGAAACAAAGAATATAGAGATGTCTAGATTAACAGCCAGAGAGACATCCAAATATCTATTTAGAGTGAGATATAGAGTCAGATACAGACCAAGAGCAATGGACAGAGAGAGTGAGCTGGAGAGAGAGAGACGGACAGTGAGTTGGACACAGACAGAGAGAGGGAGAGAGAGAGAGAAAGAGAGAGAGATGGACAGAAAGGCATGTTCGGTGTTCACATGTTCATGCTTTTCCAGATATTGTTCTTATAGTTTTCCTGCTAAGGGATCTTTATCCATGCACACCCTTCTTGCTCTTCCTCAACAGTAGAATAACGTCTTATCTGAGCTGTGGGATGTATCATACTAGTACCACTCTCCTCTCCCCATCCAGCCCAGAGCAACACATGTATTTATTTAATGAAACAAGACACAGCAAATGAACGCTTAGTGTGAATTCTGTCAGCTTTACCCTTCTGAGGCTCCTGGCTGTTTTGTAATTATTTAAACCATATTCACCACTGACGCTAGTTGTACAGCAAACCGCAATGAAATTGCAATTTTCTTGAAAGCAAATAAAACCTGTTGAAAATCGAGTGAATGCAAATGTCCCTTATTTCAATAAAGTGTGTGTGCATTGCAGTCTCAGGGTCTTCGTGTGTATGTGTGTGTGGGTACTGTGCGTGCATATGTACTGTGTGTGTATATGCATGTGTGTATTGTGTGTGTATATGCATGTGTGTATTGTGTGTGTACTGCTGTCTCTGCGAGTGTGTCTACTGCTATCTGTGTGTGTACTGCTGTGTGTGCGTGTACTGCTGTGTGTGTGTGTGTGTGTGTGTGTGTGTGTGTGTGTGTGTGTGTGTGTGTGTGTGTGTGTGTGTGTGTGTGTGTGTGTGTGTGTGTGTGTGTGTGTGTGTGTGTGTGTGTGTGTGAATGAGTCAGTGAGTGAGTGAGTGAGTGAGCAAGTGTGTGTGGACTGCGGTCTATGCCTGTACACGTGCGTGTGTGTGTGTGTTGTATGCGGGGAGTTTACCGGAGTCTGACAGAGCTTGGTCTGTATTAATAAATATTAATGACGGCCAACCAGGCTGACGCTGTCACACTCCCCCCATGGGAATAAATCTCTATCTCTCTCTGTCCCCCCCATTCTCTCCACATCACCCCCTCTATCTCTCACTCATCCCCTGCTATCAGGGCCAGCCGGTCCTGCCAGATGCCTGCAAGCTTTTCTCAATCTGAGTCAATCTGAATCCCAGAGAGGCTCTAGCCTGGTGAGATCCATTACCCAGGGACGGCAGCTGCAGAGCCCAGGCTGAGGCTCCTCAGACTGGGGCTCTCTGCTCTGCATTCCCCTCATCGGAGCACCACGCCTGGGCTTACACAGGGTCCTCCCCAAGATTAATAACAATGAAATTATAATGTTATCATATTACAATTTATAATATTACAATAATGTTATTAATGGTTTCATAATTAACGTATTGAGCAGCTATTTCAGTTTAAACTAGGGCAACATATATAATAAAGCTCTGCCTACTAATAATAACGGGTTGATCATTTAAAAACATGAATATACTCCAGAGACATATGTAATGTAATGTATGTTTGTTGGCCTCTTCATTCAACTGGCAATTAATGTGCAATTTGGTCATGCACTTTGAAAATGCATTTTTCAATTTAGTGATTAAAAAAAAAGTTGAATGAAAGTTCAATCAATTGCATTTACATGTCACCATGCTCTTTTTGGGGTCAAAATCTTAATGGAAACGCAATCTGTCATTCTGCCTGCCTTAAGGCAGAATGCGGACTCCCCACCCGCATTCTGGGAAGACCCGCCCCTACTCTGCCACTGATTGGCTGCTCTGGACCGAACCAAAAAAGGCAACGAGGAATGGCGACTTGTTGCAGCTATCACTGCCTTAGTAGACGACATTGATGGTAATCGTCGTCGAGCATCGCCAACTGATGTTTTTGACAGGGTGCAAACGCTCTCCCAGAGGGTGGACGAACTTTCAAAAACAAAAAAAAACAACCAAAGAAACAAACAAATGTCACAAGTTTTTTTTTTGCGTTATAATGAGCGATATTGTGTATGAAATGGCGCCACACACCTTGGCGTTATACTATTATAAGTGTCTAAGCCTAAAGGCTCATTCATCCTTTCCCTGTCTGCGTGTCCGCGTAGGACGGTGTGGGTCCGTGTGACGTAAATGTCGTCATCTGGCCATTTACGCGCGGTCACAAATGTTGGGTGTGTTGCACAACCACCAATCATAATTCCCCTAATCTCGAACTGCCCTTCGCCACACTATTTTACACTTGGATTAAAAATCGTAGTCCATAATAACTGAATCGTCTAAATACATAGGATATTTTGATGAAAGTACGGAGCATACGCTTGTATTCACTGGCTATATGAGGTTGAATCCATCTGTCTATTTCACTGCCGCGATTTTTATTGGAAAATGCAGCACATTCGCGTCGTAACTGATTGACACGATTATGTTGGTCTGATATTCCTCTCAGTATTTCTCGATCCTGTCCTTTATTGGGTTCAATTGCTCTTTGAGGCAGAAAGATCTTCCACCCTCTCCGAGAGCGTTTGCACCCTGTCAAAAACATAAATTGGCGATGCTCGACGACAATTACCATCAATGTCGTCTACTAAGGCAGTGAGAGCTGCAATAAATTCTTCCGTCGCCATTACATGTTGCCTTCTTAGGTTCGGTCCAGAGCAGCCAATCAGGCAGAATAGGGGCGGGTCTTCCCAAAATGCGGAAATTAAACATTTGACACTAAAACAGCGAGATGACATGTAAATGTAAATGCAATAGACGGGGGGCGCTGTTTCACTGACACATTGAAGTGCCAATTGCAAAATGCATTGCCATTTGAATAAAGACACCAAAAAACAACGGCAATGTGAAAGGCAACTGATTGAACTTTCATTCAAATATTTAATCAAAATTATTCAAACTGAACTGAGGATTGCCTTGCCACTTTGCATATTGCAAATTCTATTTTAAAATTGGATTTTCAAATGACAATATGCATTGCCATTTGAATAAAGATGGCAAAAAACGTCCAGAGAGAATGTTTTTTATTCATTTTCTGGCATTCGTCATCCAGAGTGTGTGTGTGTTTGTGTTTTATCTTTGCCTGCTCCTGAATAGTGCTAGTGGTGCTGTACAATTTAATTGACATTTTTCACAAACCACCTTTTTTGTTGGAGGATAATTTGAAGGATTCCCCCATACGTTTGAAGCCTTGTGTCTAGAACTTTTACATTGAAGCTCTGTCGTAACCAAGTCGGACTGAGTGGATCCGAAAGCCACTTAGGTCGTCCAAACAGCATTTACTGTACTTTTGCTGTTTGAACCGTCATTCATACGAAACATTATTTTTAACCGATTGAACCTCTTAGAAATGAAAAGGAAAAAAGATTAGTCGATTAAAATATTGACATTGACTTAATGAGTGACTTGATGCTTGAATGTTACATTGTAGCGCTGGAAGGAGCATAGCGGTGCAGCGCCACTGCTACATTATTTGTGGAGAACCATGCTACATGTTGGGTCTCTGCTATTTATTACTCTAGCTACGTTAGCGCTATCAGCTAACACAGTTAGCGTTCCTTAGCTAGCATAGTGAGCAACACAACATTTGTGGCGGGGGCAAACTCCCTAGTGGCAGATGACTATTGTTGCAGCTATCAATGAGAAACTGGTAAGCATAAATGCAGGTGCACAGTGATACACACATTTGTCTGTGTATGGTATGTGTGCGGTATGTTTCAGAAAGTTTCTGGGGCTAGTTCTTCATCATTAGTCAGAGCAGAGGTACCAGAGCGTGCTACACAGACAAACACACAGGTTAGTGTGCTATCATGTCTGAGTGTGTGTATGTGCATGTGCATGTTTGATTGTGTTTAGTATTTTATTGTGTGTGAGTGTGCATGTTAGTGTGTTAGCCTGTATTGCGTGAGTGTGCTATTGTGTTTGTGTGTGTGTGTGTGTGTGTGTGTGTGTGTGTGTGTGTGTGTGTGTGTGTTGTTCAGGAAGGAGAAGAAGGCAGACTGGGGATTATCTGAAACCACAAACTTTCCAATTTTACACATCAATCCTGGGCTCCCACTCCTCATAGAACCAAGACGTGAGGAGCTATCAGAGAAACAAACACACAGCTGCGCATTTACACAAATGTGCTCCGCTGTTCTGAACAACACGTGCATACTAACAAACACTACCCCACGCGGTTCTTCCCTCCTGGAGCCAACACACACACTCACTAAACACACAGCGGCTGGCAGATCACAGACACGCGTGTTGGCTGACACCGGAGGTATGAGGAGCAGATCAGAGGCGTGTTGACTGACTTGGCGGTATGAGAGAGAGAGAGCAGGAGAGCCAGAGAGAGAAAGAGACACAAGGCAGCACCGCTAGAGCGGTATTAACACAAATAGCTCTGGAATGGGCCTTAAATCGTGGGCTGGAAATAGTACTTCAGAGGAGGACAGGAGGGCAAAGAGGCAACCGGGGACTACAGAGATGTAAGAGCTCTGACAGTTAGTGAGCAAACAGAGAGCATTGGATTCACCTGCACCCCCAACTACCCTCAACTCCCCCTGCTCCACGGCATCTGAGCCTGGAACTCTGTGAGCAGGTGGGGTAGCGGAGGAGGAGGTGGGGACTGGGGAGGATTGGAGGGAGCCGGCAGGTTTTAAGTGTGTCAAATCAAACCTGCGATGTGAAATCTTCCTCTGCTAGGTCCCTATACTCATTCATGAACCCTTCCTCATTGTTACTGGACTCTCTAGTATAGTTATCGAGTATAATAACTTTACTCTCTGTAAACATCATCTGCTTTAGGACTGAAGGAAAGAAAGAAAGAAAGAAAGAAAGAAAGAAAGAAAGAAAGAAAGACAAAGAATGAAAGAGAAATAACGACAAAGAAAGAATGAAGGTAAAAAAGAAAGACAAAGTTAGAAATTAGGAACAAAGACAGAAATGAACAAAGAAAGTAAGAATGAGAGACAAATTGAAGGGAATAGAACAAGCTGCCTGCTATGTTGTTATTTTTGACCTATTTTTCTGTTCTTTTGGGAACCAGGAGAAGATGAGTGGAGGATGTAATTCCTATAGTAACAAACTGGCCAATCCCACGCCATGGAGGTCTCTAGACAACCCACGACATTTAAAACAAGTACAGAAACACATATGCTTTGGTTTAATTTAAGATGCCTTAGTGCTATCCCTGACAAAATGACCAGCAAATTGAATAAAGCACGGAAATAAAAACATAAAACCAAGAGGGAAAGAGAGAGGGGAAGACAGAGAGAGAGATCAGAAGAGAGTGGGGGAGACAGAGAGAGAGGGGGAGACAAAAGACGGCGATGATAGGTATATTGAGTGAAAGGAAAAGAGGGAAACAGGATAACTAAACAAGAAGAAAACACAAATGAAGATCTACGAGGAGAGGGACGGAGGGAGAGGACCAGAGGGAGAGGGATGGAGGGATAGGGATGAAGGAGATACTGGAGAGGGAGAGAACGGAGGGAGAGGAACAGAGGGGTGGAAGGAGAAGGACAGAGGGAGTGGGATGGAGAAAAGAGGAGAGGGAGCCCAGCCTATTGTTATCTCCCTGACTGCAGCTCCACCTCCATCACCGCCCATATAATCACACACGGCTCCCTGCGGTGCACTCCATCTGCCGGGTTTACATGTACACCTGGTCCGGAGGCTGGAGGCCTGGGATCCCTGCCTCTACCCCAGCATAGCTGAGTGGAGGGGGGAACACATGTCTGGCCAGGACACTCAGGGCCTGTGACCACATAGCGTTTTTTTCTGGCAGAAACACACTGGGATGGCGCTGGGATGGCGCTGGGACGCACTGGAATGAAGCACTTATATATATATATAAAAAACCTGCTTATATGACAACTAGCAACGTTAGCTCCTTGCTCCTAGCCTAACATTGTAGCGATGAATAGGTATAATACATTCGTTGTATACGAGGGTCGCCACATCATCCATGAGTGATAAGCAGTGTATGCAGACACAGACATTCGTTTTTATTTGTGAAAGTAACTGACTGTAAAGTCTATAATTTATCTGCAACAACCTACTAAACTGCTCAATAAAATAAAGGGAACACTAAAATAACACATCCTAGATCTGAATGAATGAAATAATCTTATGAAAAACTTTTTTCTTTACATAGTTGAATGTGCTGACAACAAAATCACACAAAAATTATCAATGGAAATCAAATGTATCAACCCATGGAGGTCTGGATTTGGAGTCACACTCAAAATGAAAGTGGAAAACCACACTACAGGCTGATCCAACTTTGATGTAATGTCCTTAAAACAAGTCAAAATGAGGCTCAGTAGTGTGTGTGGCCTCCACGTGCCTGTATGACCTCCCTACAACGCCTGGGCATGGTCCTGATGAGGTGGCGGATGGTCTCCTGAGGGATCTCCTGCCAGACCTGGACTAAAGCATTCGCCAACTCCTGGACAGTCTGTGGTGCAACGTGGCGTTGGTGGATGGAGCGAGACATGATGTCCCAGATGTGCTCAATTGGATTCAGGTCTGGGGAACGGGCGGGCCAGTCCATAGCATCAATGCCTTCCTCTTGCAGGAACTGGTGACACACTCCAGCCACATGAGGTCTAGCATTGTCTTGCATTAGGAGGAACCCAGGGCCAACCGCACCAGCATATGGTCTCACAAGGGGTCTGAGGATCTCATCTCGGTACCTAACGGCAGTCATGCTACCTCTGGCGAACACATGGAGGGCTGTGCGGCCCCCCAAAGAAATGCCACCCCACACCATGACTGACCCACCGCCAAACCGGTCATGCTGGAGGATGTTGCAGGCAGCAGAACGTTCTCCACGGCATCTCCAGACTATCACTTCTGTCACATGTGCTCAGTGTGAACCTGCTTTCATATGTGAAGAGCACAGGGCGCCAGTGGCGAATTTGCCAATCTTGGTGTTCTCTGGCAAATGCCAAACATCCTGCACGGTGTTGGGCTGTAAGCACAACCCCCACCTGTGGACGTCGGGCCCTCATACCACCCTCATGGAGTCTGTTTCTGACCGTTTGAGCAGACACATGCACATTTGTGGCCTGCTGGAGGTCATTTTGCAGGGCTCTGGCAGTGCTCCTCCTGCTCCTCCTTGCACAAAGGCGGAGGTAGCGGTCCTGCTGCTGGGTTGTTGCCCTCCTACGGCCTCCTCCACGTCTCCTGATGTACTGGCCTGTCTCCTGGTAGCTCTGGACACTACGCTGACAGACACAGCAAACCTTCTTGCCACAGCTCGCATTGATGTGCCATCCTGGATGAGCTGCACTACCTGAGCCACTTGTGTGGGTTGTAGACTCCATCTCATGCTACAACTAGAGTGAAAGCACCGCCAGCATTCAAAAGTGACCAAAACATCAGCCAGGAAGCATAGGAACTGAGAAGTGGTCTGTGGTCACCACCTGCAGAACCACTCCTTTATTGGGGGTGTCTTGCTAATTGCCTATAATTTTCACCTGTTGTCTATTCCATTTGCACAACAGCATGTGACATTTATTGTCAGTCAGTGTTGCTTCCTAAGTGGACAGTTTGATTTCACAGAAGTGTGATTGACTTGGAGTTACATTGTGTTGTTTAAGTGTTCCCTTTATTTTTTTGAGTAGTGTATTTTCCTTAATGTAATTGTTTCACCGTTTACATTTTCTGGGACTGGGTGACTGCAAAAAAGAACGCTTTTCCTGAGAAGTTCTGAGATTCTCAACCTGAGGTGCCTGCAGCCTCTACTCCTGGTCTCATAGCTGGAGGCCAGGACACTGAGGCCCTACCCCAGCACAGTACAGTGGAGGCCCGCACACAGGTCTGGCCCGGACACTCAACCTCTACCCCAGCACAGCAGGGTGATTGGGGGGGGGGGGGGGGACACAGGACAGGAAGGAGGCTCAGCAGGGTCCTTTCGGAAGCCAGAAGTACAGATGACCAGTCTATTGATGTGTCAATGCACCTTCTGTCGCTTAAGAAATCCATCACCTCAGTATAGAGTACCTGAGACACTAACAGTGCATGACATATCAATCTCAAATGTGCGTGACAACATCAATCTGAACTTTTTGATCCATTATTAGTTATTCATAATAATTAAAAAAGGAGGCAAGTCATGTAAAATTTGTATCTGAGAAGTGAATATGTACGGCAAGCTTCTTCACATACATCAGGGATGCATCTTTATAAGTGGGCATGCATCTTTATATGCAGTGAGGGATCAATATTGATAGTGGGCATGCATCTTTCCATCTCGTTCTGATCCTGTTAATAGTGCATGGCTGGCAGCCGTGTAGAAATGTTAAATCACGCTCTGATCTCTCATTTGTCCTTCCACAAACATGGTGGCTGGCTCAGCCTGGGAGTAAAGGTGACACAAGGCAGACGCTTTTGCACAGAGAAAATTCACTACTCCACTCTGAATAACAACCTCTATGGGGCTCTATGCTAATGCTTACATGCTGATGCCCAGCATGGTAGTGACGGCGCTGCTGCCCGGGCATGGTCCTTATTGGTCTGGTATATAAACTCTCTCTCTCTCTCTCTCTCTCTCTCTCTCTCTCTCTCTCTCTCTCTCTCTCTCTCTCTCTCTCTCTCTCTCTCTCTCTCTCTCTCTCTCTCTCACTCTCACTCTCACTCTCACTCTCTCACTGGGATGTCCTTCAGTATAACGAGCCTGTTGTCTCTGTGGGCTTTTTAGGGAATTGATGGGTAATCAGATGATTACACACGAAATCTCCATCCTGGACAATCCTCCACCACAAACAAAGAGAAAGCTCTTTAGTTAATAAATACACTCTGTGTCCGTGTGCACGTGCCGTATGTGTGCGAGAGAGTGTGTCTAGCATCTCTGATAGTTTGACCAACAGTGAAAGAAATAAGATACGGGAGGGAGAAAACCAAAGGAGAAAGGGAAAGGGAGGGAGAGATAATGGAGAGAAGGCAGAATAACATAGTGACCGAGTCTGCAGCATACAAATCCAAAAGAAATATTTTATACAAACACACTATCTACGTGTTCAAGAGACCGTGTGTGTGTGTGTGTGTGTGTGTGAGACTATGCATGAGTGTGTCATATACGGCCGGAAACAACATGCCCTGGCGATGTAACAGTAGTTTCCCGTTAGCCTTGTATTAATTTGAGCGTATCTAAATACATTTCCACCTACAGGTATTCTCTATAAGCCTCTACGACAACTACTGGCTCAAAGTCTGTTCTGCTTTTTAACTACTTTGAGAGACAGAAACTTAACTGGAACAAAACACACACACACACAAAAGTTGTTGCTTTATGTTAGCTACCAGCTATCGAACGTTCCAGATAAATAAAAATAAAAACACAAACATATGCAGACAAATAAAAGGCTGCACACTGTCATGGGAAGCTTAACTAGTTGTTAGCACTAGACTACATGCCGATTACCTAGATGTTAGCTGTAAGCCACATAAAATGTTGGTTATATTTTTAGCGTTAGGCAACTTTCTGGCAGGGGCAGGCCAACTCGATGTTAACATTAGGCTACATGCTGGTTAGTTGGATGTTAGCGCTAGGCTACATGCTGGCAAAGTCAGGCTAGCTTGATGATAGCGCTAGGCTATGCGTTGCCAGCTCCTCCTGCCTGGCGGACTGCAGGGCTTGGCATGGAGCCGAGTAGCTGTACTGTTTATAGAGTGGTGGGGAGGCCTGGTACTTGGCACACTGCTCCCTGGCAGCAACAGCCTTTATCTTCATGGCTGCGATGCCTGAACCTGCCTGCTAAACAGACTTAGCATTGGCTAGTCGTCTTATCGGGGCGCGCCACAGCCGTGGTCATTGTTTGAAGAAGGGGAGCAGATGACAATGTAGCGGTGGAGCGCGGCTGCGTTATGCAGACCATATTATCATGTCTTGTAAATTGAGTTGAATAAAAAACGCATGACAAGGTAATTTCATATTGCCAGATTGTCACTTTGATCAACATCCATTATTGACTGACAGAGTGCCAGTTGGATAATAGAAAACGTGTTACTGGTCTCGGTTTGTTCCTGAGAAAACAAAGATACTAATCGGGAAAACATGTTTAATTATTGCAGGTATTATAATTAAACACGTCTCTGGATTGGAAGTGCCAAGGATCAGGATGCTGATTAATAAAATAAAGAAGTAAATAAAGACAATGTGGTGTGTCCTTGAGGTCCTCATGAAGGGTCCCTGTAACACAGGTAAAGACTGCAAGACTGGTCAAATCATGCTGCACAATAGGCTTGGGCCGTATCTATCATTTCATACCTTCCTGTCATTTAACCAGGGTATACGGTATATGACAGTACAAAATACAATAATAAAAATAAAACGTAAAAGCTGAGTTGAAGATAGATGTCATTAGCATGTGTGACATTGTACAGCCTACAATGTTGTGTGTCTAATATTAAATTGGCCTACTAAGACAAGTCTTGCTGGGTTTAAGTACTTATGAATCAAAGAATAACAAGTACATAGGAAATAAGCGCTCTTATCCATAGATTCGGACCAAATCGCAACGTGTAGCGCTACTTTTTACTCGTTTTAATTAAAAGTCTACGATAGTTTCTATTATGTTTGTCATATAATAAAATGATACACTAGGAATTAACTGAGTGACACATGAACGCAGGTAGAGGCATTGGTATCCATTTTAACTCTGCTTTACTAGCCGGTGCCGCAGAGTGCCACCTAATGCATTGGAATAACAAGGCATCCAATTGACCCTATCAATTGCATACATAACAGTTTCCACCAACACACATGGAAAGTTAGTTTAACCTGTATTATATACAGTCTATGTTACGTCAGTTCAAACTGTATTTTACACAGTCAAACTGCGTTACACCGACACCGGAGCTCCACTGGCCACGCAATTTTTTACCTGCTTTTACTGTTTTAGAGCTGTTGGAACCATCCACTTCAAAACAGCGATTTTAATGTTATATCCACTGGGAACTTATACAAACATGAGACGTATCCAGGTTAATTGCATTATATTGTTTAGGGCATGGTACTTTGTAATTTGCCTGTAAGAAATGGCTCTACAGAGAGCAGTGTTGCTGCCTGACGGATTCGATTGGAAGCCCTGTCACTTCGGCAGATATACACCGCTAGACACTCGGGACTCAAACTGTTGATCACGTCTTTACTTCCCCGCGCCAGATCGCTGTATTTCGGAGCGTGAATATCTGTTGAATATCCAATATCTTTCTAACTTAAACAAATAGATACTTTCAACCTACATAAGCTGCTATTGAGATGTGTGCTTCTTTTAATTAACCACCACAGCATCGCTATGTGGCTATAAATGCCACTTTTAGTTTCAGGTCACTATTGTAAAACTTAAACGCGGGTGAACTCTGCTTACCCATACCAGTATCTAATCGTTGGCGAACTAAACTATTTCAGTCTCAACCACAATGCAACAGTGAAGACTTTATTTTAGACTATTGCTTTATATATCCTGCTTCAATACTTGGGACAAAATATACATAATAATAAAAAACAAATTGAAAAAAGTTGAATAGACAAAGAGGCGTCTATATTTTTGCGATATTGATTAAAGAAATTCTAGATATTTCTAAATACCCTGGTATACCGTAATACCGTGACTGCCCGAGCCTACTGCACAATTATCTCCCTGCCAGCCACCAATCAAACAACACACTCCAACAACCATCAGCCAATCACACGTATCCATCTCCAGCTGTTTTCACTTATCTAGCTAGAGTATACCGCCCTTGAGGCAACCCGATCACATGCACATATGTAGCCTATATACACCATATACATAAAAGTCGGGCAATTCTTGGGTAAAATCGAACAGCCAAATATAGATATGTATCGCTCAGATAAACCTTAAAGTAGGTGTATCACAACACATATATGCACTCTCTCTTTAAATATATATTGGTCTCATATATACAAATTACAGTATGCTATTGAAGATTACTTAAAGTAATGATTGTGAAGATCTTCATGTAAATAAATGAAATAAAAAAATAAAAAAATCATTATCGCCAAATGGTGATTGAGCCTATGGCCCACTGATGAAAGCTGCTGCTTTTGTAGTACAATACATGTTATGAATTTGGTGTTGGTGGCGACATTCCTGGATTTTTTTGTGTTGTGCTGTACAGTTAGTCACGTGTTTTCCATCATCCAGCAGGGTTTTCATCTGCCAGAGAGGATAGGTGGAGCTAAAGTAACAGACTCCCTCTTCAACACACTTTTGTGTGAAGTGGCGTCCTGTTTTTTCGGTTCTCTGCTACGTCACACAGGCGCCACTGTTTGGATCGTTTAGAAGTGAGGTCCAAAACACATCTGCAATTGCCGTTTATCACCACAGGTGTCGCAAAAGAGAACAAAACGGAAATCTTTGAGATCGCCAATTTAAATTAATTAAGGTGCCATACATAGATCAGTGTATGCTCTGTATGTATGCCAAATATGTCACAGTAACCAAGTCATGTAAATAGCTATGGATATAGCATCCAATGATGGTATCGCAAGCAAACTAGAGCAGAGCTATTGGGAGTGTACATTTACTGCTTCTTTTCAACATGAATAAACAGGTCAAGGGAAAACACCAACTTATAACAACCCTTGCTGTTGTACTTAACTACGTAATAATGCAAAGCATGTTTATCAGAGACAGTAGTGGACAGATACTACTGCTACTACTATTACTACACTACCACTACTACTTCTACTACTAGTAGTACTGCTACTCCTAGTACAATTTTAGAATGACTTATGGTGAGGAAACATTAAGACTAGCGTTTCCTCAACTACGCAAAGACACAGCTCAAGTCCCGTCAACCCCCAGTGTTTGACTGGAACAGTCATAGGTGGGTCGACAAACCCAACCATTTTAAATCATAATTCATGGAGGTAATATTGGTTACGAACAATTGTAAGATAAGTGTGCCTTTAGATTGATTTAATATGAATACCATCTTGGTTAAATGTAGTCCGAATAGTAAGATATTAACAATCTGTAAATCTTTCCAATAAGAGCATATCACTTTAACTTTAAAGGAGAACTTTGCTGAGTCAGGAGTGGAGGGATCGGGTGGAGGGGGTCAGGGTGGAGGGGGAGGAGGGGAACAAGGTCAGGGTGGAGGGGTTCAGGGTGGATGGGGAGGAGGGGACACAGCGTGGAGGGGGAGGAGGGGAGTCGGGTGGTGGGGGACAGCGTGGAAGGGGAGGAGGTGGTCGGGGTGGAGGAGGAAGATGGGGTCAGGGTGGAGCGGGTCAGGGTGAGGGGGAGGAGAAGGTCTGAGTGGAGGTGGGTGAAGGTCGAGGTTGTGTACCTGAGTTGATGTTGACATCCGCCAGAGCCTTCTTCTTCTGTTGTCTCTGGAGCTTGTCTCTCTCAGCCTTCTCCTGGGCTAGCCGGGCCCGACGCTGCTTCTCCTCCATTTCCCTGCTCCTCTGGTTCTCCTTCAGCGCTTGCTGTAGGGAGAGAGGGAAAGCGAGGGAGAGAGTTAGGTAAAAGATAGGTGAGTTTCAGGACAGCAAGTGAGTAAGAGCTTGTGTCCAAAACCAGGTGAAACACAGTATGAGTTGGTAACTAAAGTAAACTGATAATATATTCCATTTAGTGGACTAACCTTTTTATCCAAAGCGTCTTAAATACCACAAGTTCATACATTCTGAGCATGGGGGTAGGAACCCCTAGTCGCAGCCTTTTCTGTTCATTAGCTCTATGTGACTCGTCCTGAATGTCTGATACATAGAGCAAGTGAAGCCGTGCAACATGATTCTCATTGGTCAGCATCATCACTCATAGAAACCTAAACAGAGCTCATTTGAGACACAGGTTAATACACTGCTCAAAAAAATAAAGGGAACACTTAAACAACACAATGTAACTCCAAGTCAATCACACTTCTGTGAAATCAAACTGTCAGCTTAGGAAGCAACACTGATTGACAATAAATTTCAAATGCTGTTGTGCAAATGGAATAGACAACAGGTGGAAATTATAGGCAATTAGCAAGACACCCCCAATAAAGGAGTGGTTCTGCAAGTGGTGACCACAGACCACTTCTCAGTTCCTATGCTTCCTGGCTGATGTTTTGGTCACTTTTGAATGCTGGCGGTGCTTTCACTCTAGTGGTAGCATGAGACGGAGTCTACAACCCACACAAGTGGCTCAGGTAGTGCAGCTCATCCAGTATGGCACATCAATGCGAGCTGTGGCAAGAAGGTTTGCTGTGTCTGTTAGCATAGTGTCCAGAACATGGAGGCGCTACCAGGAGACAGGCCAGTACATCAGGAGAGGTGGAGGAGGCCGTAGGAGGGCAACAACCCAGCAGCAGGACCGCTACCTCTGCCTTTGTGCAAGGAGGAGCAGGAGGAGCACTGCCAGAGCCCTGCAAAATGACCTCCAGCAGGCCACAAATGTGCATGTGTATGCTCATACGGTCAGAAACAGACTCCATGAGGGTGGTATGAGGGCCCGACGTCCACAGGTGGGGGTTGTGCTTACAGCCCAACACCGTGCAGGACGTTTGGCATTTGCCAGAGAACACCAAGATTGGCAAATTCGCCACTGGCGCCCTGTGCTCTTCACAGATGAAAGCAGGTTTACACTGAGCACATGTGACAGACGTGACAGAGTCTGGAGACGCCGTGGAGAACGTTCTGCTGCCTGCAACATCCTCCAGAATGACCGGTTTGGCAGTGGGTCAGTCATGGTGTGGGGTGGCATTTCTTTGGGGGGCCGCACAGCCCTCCATGTGCTCGCCAGAGGTAGCCTGACTGCCATTAGGTACCGAGATGAGATCCTCAGACCCCTTGTGAGACCATATGCTGGTGCGGTTGGCCCTGGGTTCCTCCTAATGCAAGACAATGCTAGACCTCATGTGGCTGGAGTGTGTCAGCAGTTCCTGCAAGAGGAAGGCATTGATGCTATGGACTGGCCCGCCCGTTCCCCAGACCTGAATCCAATTGAGCACATCTGGGACATCATGTCTCGCTCCATCCACCAACGCCACGTTGCACCACAGACTGTCCAGGAGTTGGCGGATGCTTTAGTCCAGGTCTGGGAGAAGATCCCTCAGGAGACCATCCGCCACCTCATCAGGAGCATGCCCAGGCGTTGTAGGGAGGTCATACAGGCACGTGGAGGCCACACACACTACTGAGCCTCATTTTGACTTGTTTTAAGGACATTACATCAAAGTTGGATCAGCCTGTAGTGTGGTTTTCCACTTTAATTTTGAGTGTGACTCTAAATCCAGACCTCCATGGGTTGATACATTTGATTTCCATTGATAATTTTTGTGTGATTTTGTTGTCAGCACATTCAACTACGTAAAGAAAAAAGTTTTTAATAAGATTATTTCATTCATTCAGATCTAGGATGTGTTATTTTAGTGTTCCCTTTATTTTTTTTAGCAGTTTATATTGAGTCAGCCGGTACGTAATTTTTTTCCCCTAAACAGCTGATCTGTAGATCGGTGAATGGCCTGTGGTTGGTCGTGCTTGCATGTCAATCAAGACCTCTTCCTTACAAGTAGACTGTTTTGACACAGTTAATCAACGCTGTGCGCCAGGCTTTCCATTTGGAAAGGCTGGCTCAGGCAGACTATGGTACCCCCTAACCCTGGCAGTGTTAGTGCCGTAGTCTATCAGTTGAACTAGACATAAGAATAATGAGTCTCCATTCTACAGTGTCTTCACTGACATTGCTAAATGAAGCCCTCACTGTTGACAAGAGATGACACGTTGGAGCCGGCTAAGGAGAGACAGGGGAGAGAAAGAGACGGAGAGAGCGACAGGGGAAAGAGAAATGAGGAGAGAGACATTGAGACGGGGGAGAGACAGGGGGAGAGACAGTTGCACCTAACTGAACAATATAAATATTTTTACATATTTGTAGTGTTTTATATTTAACCATGTTATACATCTGTAAATGATTTATATTCTAATGCATTTGTACATTCGTATTACTAAATAGCTCACTTTGTTACCTCTCGCCTCATATATTTTTTGTATGTTAGTAAATGTATGCGTCTTAACAAAATTGACCAAGGCTACATAAACAGCTCCATGCATGCCATCAGCCATCAGCTACCATCAGCAAAGCTGCAGGAGACGTATGTGAAGTGGTTGAACTTTTCTTTGGTAGAACCAGTAGTACTAGGCTTGGATGAATGCTCTAATTGAAACCAAATGATTGGATTGTAGTTATCTTACCAAGACCAAATAGTCATCAGTTAAATGCCTTTCACTTCATTTAAACAAGAGCTCCAGGCACCAACTACAGGTGGGTTTTAACAACTTGATTACAGCAACAAAAAAAGAAAAATACCTGAATGCTATGAGTTTGTGTCTTAGAGCCATCTACCTCCATCCAATTCAGAGCTTATCAACTTCCTGTTGTTCGGAGTTCTACCTCGCCGTAATCAGCTCCAGACCAAGACTATAAGTGCATTCATTCCCTTTTCTAATCATTCTTTCTTGTGGTTTTAGTAGAGTCTGCCTCTGACACTCACAACAAAGACAAGCATTACCGCAGTGGATGCTCATCAAATACTAAACTATAGCGGTAACTATAATGACTAAAAGTGTCCCAGAAACCAGATCATACTGCGTAACATTTGAAGAGTTGAAACAGGATGGATCACTGTGGGTAAAAGCGTGGGAAGGACGTGGTTGGATAATTGAGGAGTTGATTGGTGTGTGTGTGTGAGTGAGTGAGTGAGTGAGTGAATGAGTGAGTGAGTGAGTGAAAGAGAGAGAGTGAGAAAGAGAGCACAACAGCGAGAGAGAGACACAGCAGGAGAAAGAGAGCGAGAGCGAGAGCAAACAAGAGCACCTCATATTAACTGAGCCCCAATTCCGGCAATTCTTGGTTAAAATCTAACAGCCATTCGTTACAACTACAATCACAAAAACTTTTCTAGACAAAGTGAACGGGGCTCGATTTGAATGAAAACAAAAAGGGGCTACATAAACCTACCTTTTATCTGGTTGAAATAGACTAAACAACGATGTTTGAACAGACATTTGCCCTGAAGGCTTTCCTCAGAGGAGATTTCTCTACTTTACTTCCTACTGGTGCTCTTGCACTCACCACGTTTTTTAGATTTATACATTTTTCCCTGATGCTTCATCTATATCACGGCTGCTTCACCTGTACCCTGACCACTTCAACTGGATTACCTATGCTACCTCACACAATCAATCAGGATGTCGGTGAAAGTCTGGCATAAATAAAATGTTTGTGTCTGTCAGCAGACGGGAATCCGCAAAAGCTTGGACCGACTTTGTTCTCTCTGCACAATAGTCAGTAATATATTGGTGTGTATACTTCGATAGGGAAACAATCAATTAGACCCCCCCCCCCCCCCCCCCCCCCCCCACCAGCGCTGATTGGTCCGTTCACTTTTTGGGTTTTCAAAGTTGGTTCCAACGAGAGCGACGTCAGCTCTTCTTCTTGCTCAACTACAAGCAAAATAAAAGCGCCACAGTGAAAGCCAATTCATTACCAGTATTATGAACAAGTTTACATGTACAAGAGCTCAACTTAGAGGAGGTTAACAGCGTTGGAAGAGGAAAGCAGTGTGTTGTCCAAGACAAATAAAAGCTAATGTTGATGAGCACAGCACATATGGTGTGAAGAGATAGGAGGCCACACTAATGGAGATGTGATATTTTGGTGCTGTGGCCCGTACTGGCCGTAGGTGTTAACGCTAGGCTAAGTGGTGCTGAGAGCTCCATTATGTCTTGGCAGAGGGACAGGCTGCCTATGATTTAATAGAGTGCTAGTATGATTGCACCATAATCAATAGACTGCTCTTATCCTGTATCTGACTCCTCCCTCCCTTCCCCCTCCCTCTCTATTTAGTTAAATCCCTCCATCTTGCATGCTACATTGCTCCCTCTCTCCTTCTCTCCCTCTCTCCATCTTAAGCTCTCTCCATAAATATCACTCTATCACTCTCCACCCCCCTCTGTTTATCCATCTCTCTCTCCATCTCCCTGTTTATCCATATATCTCTCTCTCGCAGAATCTGTCTCTCCCTCTGGCACACTTTTTCCCTTTGTCTCTCCCTCTCTTTATCCATCCTGCGCTCAGCCTCTCCCCTTCCACTTTATTGACACTGCTTCAGCCCCAGTTGGGTCAATGTACCACCGACGCAAACACGTGTGTGTTGTTTGTGATGTTGAAATAGGAGGTGTCGGTCATATCAGAGGTGGACTGACAACCTCTCATTAGATCTATATTACCGTGTCAGTTCTGGACGGAAACACGGCAGACTCCATCTGAAGCGGCTGAGTGCAGCAGGGCAGCGGGGGGAGACGGAGAACATTGATTCTCTTTTATTGACCTTTCCATTCAGAGAAGATAAGCTGCCTTCATATCCAACCTCACATCCTGTCTGTGTGGTCCTGAAACCCGTCCTCGGTGATACTCCTGTCCTGCCAGCGGCACACACATATATGCACACGCACAGGCACATTCACCAATGCACAGGCACAGGCAGACACACACGCACACGGACACACTTTGTGGCTTGCTGTTATTGGCTCAAAATGGACAGTGATGAAGTTGCAAGGCCAGTCACAGCAGTAACAACTTTTCACCAGAGTTGGTGAATTGTACCCACTGTGGTATGGTAACAGTTTTTCAGCCACTATGAGGAAGAGAACATGCATTTCTAGTTTGTAACTCTTTGCGGAAAGTGATATATTTACAGCTATGCAGACATGACTTAAATCTGATGTAACCAAGCAGTAACGTAGCCAGCATAGAGCTTGAGTGATGCAAAAACCCTGTGCTAGCTTAAGTTTTTAACTCTTTGCAGAAAGTGACAGATATTAACAGCTATGCAGACATGACTTTACACTGATGTAACCTAGCTGTAACGCAGCTAGCCCAGAGCTTTAGTGTCACTCAAGCTTAAGTAGCTAAGGCACTAGCAAGTGACAATGCCCACCGCTAGTCTGAAACACTGTCATGATGCAGGAGAAGGGAGGGATTCTAGAGAGGAGGCCAAGAGAGTAGGAGGTTGTCATATTGATGATATGAGGGCTGATTGGATGAGCGGGGAGAAGCGGTTGCAAAATAAGAATTAACACAAGAAAAAAAGGAGAGAGAATAGAGGAAGACAAAAGAAAGGGCAAATATAAAAGATGGCATTTGGGGCAGAAGAGGGAATGGAGAGAGTGAAAGATAGCAGAATAATGGTGTGGATAGTCTTGGAGAGAGGCTGAGTCGTATCTACCATAACCATAATGTTTCATTTTTATTTTATTTTATTTCATAATGAGCCCATCTCCTGGAAAACATTAAGTCTGATTGGAGGGAACAGGTACTGGCAGTTGCTCATGGCAACTACTGATCCACAAATGGCCGTGCTCGTAACCGGGCCTCGATCTGTGAAATTAGTGGCAGATTGAATGAGGCGGTGAGGCGAAGGGCAGAGGAGGCCGCACGCGATACGTTCTCAATAAAAAGAGGGCTAAACGACGCTGGTCGCGGTGACAGGTGTGATGGATGCTTGATATGAAATAAGGAACGTGGGATGGCCTCTACCATCACCCGCAACCCACTGCAGGCCCTCCTCTCATTAAACAGTCAACATCAGTTACCAGGGAGACATCCGAGCCTAATTGCATTAGGACACTAAAGCAAACGCTGTCTCCCGTCCCTCGCAAGCACAATGCGCACCAGCGCCCCTGATAGAGCTAAGTGCTGATTACATTTATGACACGACGCCTCAGAAAACAACCTCGCTGCTTATGGCAATTTGATAAGTTGAAGAGCGAAAAGAAAAAGAAAAACAACAAGCAGAAAAGACGGAGGCTGAAATAACCGGCGATGAACACCCGGAGCAGCCCACAGCGATGCAGCGGAGACTCAGCTTTGATTCACTCAACATCAGGCCAGTTACCATCCTCTGGTTATACATGCAATAAACCAGCCAGAGACACAGTGTGTCTGAGTGACCAGAAGACTCTGATGAGAGTAAATAGGACAGGAGCTTAATGCAGGGTTTGCTTGTTTAAGGAAGGGTCACCTTACACTCAACAGAATGGGGAGCAGCAGTATAACATTAGGTCAAATATTAGCTTTCAGCTTCAATAAACACTAAGCTGCCTGCCTGGAGGAAACACAGGTGTCGGCCCCGGATCATAGTCCGGGGTTAATTAGAATGAATGACACACGATACAGACACACTGGGAATAAAATCGGCTCATTTAAAACACTAACCAAGGACGTCCCTCTCTTGGGCATTGATTGGCTCAAAAGTATTTGAAAAGAGCACTAGTATTTGTGGGATCATTCTTAGTAGCAGTTCAATGGTGCGGTGATATCGCTACCCGTGGTCACAAGGTCAGAGTCATTATTTGTTTTTTCTGTGAGAGATTAAAGAGTCCAGAAACCAGAGACCCTCTTCTTTATGTTGACCTTCACCCCTCCAAGGTCACCAAAGATGGTCCCGGTAAAAGATCCCTCTCCTGGACGAGGAGGCTGGAGGGACAGGGTGGAAGATTTTATTCAGGAGGAGGAGGGCGAGGTAACGAGAGGGGTGAGTGGGAGGGAGGAGAGAGGCTGGGGAAGGGAGAGGAAGAGGGAGGAGAGGGAGAGGATGGGAGAAGAGAAAGAGGGCAAGAAAGGAAGGAGAGAAGGAGAGAGGAAGGATAGGGAGACAGAAAATAAGGGAAAGGAGGGTAAGATAGAAGCAGAGGAGCACATCTGGTAGGTTTTTGAGAAATAAATGAAAAATCGGGACAAGGATTGTTGGGAATAAGTAAATCAAAGACACACATAAATAGGTTATGGAGCACCCGATAGAAACACAGAGTAAGACACCAAGTGTATATATATATGGAGAGAGAGAGAGAGAGAGAGAGAGAGAGAGAGAGAGAGAGAGAGAGAGAGAGAGAGAGCATGTTTACCAGCTGAGTGTGAGAGAGATACCTGAGAGAGCCAGAGAGAGAGCAAGAAGGGAGTAGAGCTCGGTAGCAGATACAAAGATGAGTAGTAAGAAAAATCAAGATGTGAAATTAGAGATGAAAAGAGAGGGAGGTGATGATAAAGAGGTAGAAAAGCTACCTTTTTCTCAAGAGAGTGTTGGGGAGATCTAGGGAGATCATAACTGAGATAAAGAGAAAGAGGCACAGAGAGAGGCATGGATAGCATGGACGATAAAGAGAGGCTGACAGAGAAATGGATAGAGAAGGAGAGTGAGTGCGAGCGAAAGAGTTCCCTAAAGGCACAGTGCTACCGATCTCCTCAAGTCAGGAAAAAGAGAGAGAGAGAGAGAGAGAGAGAGAGAGAGAAAGAGAGAGAGAAAGAGAGAGAGGGGCAACAAGAGAGCGATAGAGAGAGAGAGAGAGAGAGAGAGAGAGAGAGAGAGAGAGAGAGAGAGAGAGAGAGAGAGAGAGAGAGAAAGAGAGAGAGAGAGAGAGAAAAAGAGAGAGGGGCAACAAGAGAGCGATAGCGAGAGAGAGAGAGAGAGAGAGAGAGAGAGAGAGAGAGAGAAAGAGAGAGAGAGAAAAAGAGAGAGAGGGGCAACAAGAGAGCGATAGCGAGAGCGTGAGAAAGCATGAGAAAGAGATTGTGAGAGCGTGAGAAAGCGAGAGAGCAAGAAAGAGAGAGTGCGAGAGGAAGCACAAGAGAGAGAATGCTAGAGAGAGAGAGAGAGAGAGAGCAAGAAGGAGTGGCAGAAAGAGAGAGCAAAAGAGAGAAAGGGAGGCAAAGAGACAGGGACAGAGCGTAAGAGAGCGTGTTCCCTAAAGGACGAATGCTCCTCTCTCCTCAAGTCTCTACTGGACGTCGGCCATTAGACACGCTCAATCGGAATCCTGTCAAACTCGCGGCCTTGCCCTGGGTCTGCTCCTACGGCTCAGTGAACACGCTGCGCACACACACACAACAATACACACACACATGCGTTCACACACACCTGCGCTCACAAACTAAACTACCACTCCTAAAAAGGACTTTCAGGGCAGAGTTGACTAACCGAACTCAGCCCAGGTAAGACCAGGAGAGTGTGCCCGTGTTTGTGGACTTGGAGACCCAGAAACCCTAATTGCATTGCCTTTCCAGTATACCACATACACACACACTATGGAAAGCCAAAAGGGTCAAAACTAAACCTCATTTTAGAGGTGTAATCTACGTAAAATGTGGCTTTTAAGCTTTCATAACGCTGCATTTTATGTCGTTGTAGTTTGCGCCTCTTTTCCTCAACTCTACAATGGCAATAAAGACATGTTTACACCGCTGAGCTCCTCCTCTTGATTCTCGCAGCTAATAATTATCAACTTTCTCACCCAATCAATGATAACCAAAGGCAGACCACATCGGTCCATTAATGATCTTTCTATCGTTCGAGCTGTGCATTAACTTCCCTACACTATGCGGACCTAGGGTATATCGGGTGTTTAATCCATGTTAAATTCAGTAATACACTGTAGACTAACCATTATTTTCACTTAGATCACTACGTTTTGTCTCCGTTTAGTTCTCAGAAAGTAGCATATGGATCCATATTTCATCCTATTACGACTGTGTTCAATGTGAATTTAATGTCTGTTATGTAGGCCTACATATATTCTCCTTGATGTTCAGTGTGGCTGTTTTACCGATAGGCAATATTTGAACAACATTACGGTGCGACTGAAGACGGCTCATTCGAGATGAAGCTTTTGCAATTGGACTGATTAGGTTATTTGAATAGAAGCATCATCACAAGATTCTGCTTTCATAGCGTGTGATGAGACAAGAAATACGTAATTAATATATTAATTTATTAAAATGTTATAATATCTTAACATTATATTGAAGACATTCATATCAGCTCCATCACGGATGAGCAACCTCCGCGAGAGATTCTTCAATGCGTAAGGGGGAAGTTATATAGTTTGGCTCCTCATAATATGGGTTTAATCTTCATAGCCAACTACTACTGGAGTGAATGTGGATTTTCTATTTAAAGTATTTGGATGCAGCAGCAGCATTCATTTGAACAAAACATTCCTTGCAATCCTCCGTATTCATTTTATTAGGTAAATTAATATTCCCTATTGGTAAAACAGCAACACTGAACATCAAGAAGAATAGATTTTTTAACAACTAAAACGGCGTAATAAAATATGATGGCGTAAAATATGAACGCCTAAACGCCACATTTTACTTCGATTTTAATGAATACACGTCTACAATGAGGCGTAGTTTTGACCCTTTTGGTCGTCCACACACACACACACACACACACGCACGCACGTACACACACCAGACAGTCCTGTGAGGATAGCAGAGGACAGGACACTCAGAGGAGAACAGGAAATCAGTTTAGAAAGATAAATAAATAAAACAGACATTTGTGTGGCTGTAGTGACTGTGGCAGTCAAGTGGAAAATAACAGCCCTTCAAAAAATAATAATAATACACAAAAAAATAAAGCCAGACTGCTCCTGCCAGAACATTAAGTGCATTAGATTATAAAGAGGAAATGAAACAAACAAACCAAAACAAATCTAGACCTCAACACTTACACACACACACACACACACACGTACAAACGCACACACCAACATAAACACATCACTTCTAAACAAGAAGAAACCTGCTCACAAAACCGAGTGCAGATAAAGTGCATTATGTTGATCATAGCGTTTGACTGTCGCTTGCTCGCGCGTTGTTTTAGCAGCAATAGTATTTTGTTTGAGTATTAGTCATTTTTATCGTAGTATTTCCAAGTTATTGTAGTATTTTATTTGTAGCAGTAAGAAAATACTTTTTTGTATGAGCAATCGTCGGGTTTAGTAGTATTTATAAAGGTAGTTTTGCGTAAATATCGATCACCGAAAATAATCCACTGGTTGATCGTACAACATAAAATCAACTGCTGTCCAACCATGCGGAATCATAAGTTGTGCCAGGTCAAGGTTGAAATGAATACACTCCCCAAACATGTCCCAAGTGAATGTCAGGTAAGACTTTGAGCGCAAACACCAGCCTTAAGCCCAGGGCCAGACACAATCCGCTAGGCAAATCGTGTTCATCATACACCCAGAAGTTCAAACACACACCCCTGGTCATGACGCCCAACCTGAACACCCCTCCTTCCACTGTGATAATGTGTGGGCTGTGTTGGGACCAGAGATGAATGGGTTGTGTTGGGACCGGAGACAAAGAACACCATATCTACATACAGTCGTGAATAATAAGACGGGAGTGCTGGAGTGTTTGTAGAGCATAAACTAAACGATAACAGAGGTATTGACTAGAATATAAAAGGAGAGGACAGCTTTGGGGGCTCCTGCTTCACATTGAGAGCGTCCAGACAGTGACTGCCGGCCCTGGAAGCCTTTGAGACTTTGAGGCCGTTCTCGTGATGAAATAGCAGAGGAATAAATCTGAATTGACTTTGACTTGGCAGTTACCTACTTCGCCCATTGATTGTCTGAATCCCACGGTGGGAAGAGTTTGCCAAGCAAGAGCTACGCGGTATGGATTATGTCATTAGTGACACAGATAATGGGATATTTACATCTAGACGGCTGCATTAATCCCACATCAGTCCCTGTGATATCACATCCTGCAATGCAGCGAAGGCTTGGAGTTATGGCTCGATGAATGAGGCCCGGGCGGAGGCTATTTATGACCTGGTTGTGTCACGGTGATGAAGAAGAGCCCTAAAGCGGCCGATCGACTTTGTTCTGTTTGTTTAAAAGTGGCAGTTGGCCTCAGACAATATTGATCAAAATTGAATATATTTATTTACTATATTTGACAGCATGACATACAGTCAATAACTCGTCCCCGTGTACAAAAGTGAATTTATAGAAAGAAAGAATAGACTTGTAGAATTTGGTTTGCTACGCTCCACTATATGAGGCTTAGGGTTAATTACCTTATCAAGTTGAAAACGTTCTGCTTCGGCTCCAACAAAAGACATCTGACACAAATAGACACACACAAACAACTCACTATGAACATGGAGCGGAAGTTGCTGAGGTCAGTGAAGAGCTCCTCCACAGAGGTCTTCTTGGGGTCGATGGAGAAGAAGTGCACCATGCTCTGGTACTGGGCGTCCATGTTCCTCTGCATCACAACCAGCTTGGCGTACTGCTCCCGAGCATGCTGGGCAAAGCTGTGACAACCGAGGGGGTCAAGGACAATCCGGGAATATCAAGGACACATACAAACACAATAGTGAACAAAGCGACTTAAAACAAAGCACCTTAGAACCAAGCACCATAATGTGAACGAAGCACCTAACCACAACGTAGAAACAAAATAAATGATCAAATAATCAAATAAATAGTTATTAAAAAATGTATTCACCACAAGCTCCACTGAAATTGTAAGGGAACTTATTATACGGCCGGCAAGCGGCCATTGGCGTCTGTAGATGAGTACTAGTCAAATGATTACCATAAATGATGAGAAGAAAGAAAGGTGGTTGTTTATCCCAACTTGGAAGTACAAGTTAACAAAATAAACTCTTGAATTAATTTATTTAGAGAGCGTTGGGTTAGAACAGGGGTGCCCACAGTTTTTCTGCTTGCGAGCTACTTTCAAAATGAACAGGTCAAAATGATCTACCTACATTAAAATATGCTAATATTTGCATCAGAGTACTCTGATGATTTGCACTGAATGGAGTCAGCCAGGGTTGCATAGTCTGGACAGTAGCTGCTGGTAGCTAGTCTCAAGCAGGCTTCCAAATGATCATCAGTCATGGTGGAACGGTATTTGGACTTAATAATCTTCATGTGGGAAAAGGCTGACTCACATAAATAAGTAGAGCCAAATAATGCAGTCAAGGAGGTAGCACATTTCCTCATGTTTGGATACTTTTTCTCTGTGAGTAAGTTCCAAAATTGTCCATGAGCCCTGGACTTAAGCTCAATATCAGCTTGTACTGTCAAAATCTCATCCTCCACTGCAGACGAGTTCAGGCGAAACAGTGCTGCAATTTTTGATGTGAGTAAATCAACCTCAACATCTTCCCTAAATGGATAGCACATAAATGTAGTGATTGGTCCAAGTACAGCAAGGTCTTGAAACCGTTTGTCAAAGTCTAACAGACAATTTTCAATCTGCTCTGTGTAGAGCGCACTGTCAAGTTGCGCACACGCCTTCCGTTGCGTCTCCAGCTTTGGAAGTTCTCCAAATTGTGTCGCTGCAGCTTTGAGGATAGATGTTGCATTTTTCGTTTGAAAGCATTAACTGAGCTGATCATATTGATCACGTTTTTTTCTTTTCCTTGCAGCTCTAAATTAAGCTCATTCAACTTGTTGGTCAGAGCGGTTAAGAATGCCAAGTCTAGCAGCCACTTACTGTCATTAAGTTGCGTGTATTCTGCATGTTTACTCTCAAGGAGAAAGTCCTTTTTCTCCGGACAGAGTTCTTCGAAATCTCTGCAGGGATTTCCCCCTACTAAGCCATCTCACGTCAGTGTGTAGCAAGAGGTCTGAGTAGTTGCAGTCAGCCTCCTCCAGATGTGCACGAAACAGTCGTCTTTGAAGAGGTCCCGCTCGAAAAGAACAGGCGATTGCCACATCCATTATCTCGTTCATGTTTAGCAGTTTTAGCCCATAATGCTTGTTGGTGTATTATGCAGTGGTAATTAAGGAAGTCGGGGAAAGCATCGTCCTGCCTGCACTTGGTCATAAATTCATTAAAGCGGCCCACCATTGCGGGCGCACCGTCCGTGGTGATTGACATTAGTTTACACACCGGGAGCCGGGTTTTCTTGATAACGTTTTTGAAAGACTGAGTAATTTCCTCTCCCCACGTGTGTTCATTCATTTATTATTTATTATTTTAATATTTCTTTTGGAATGTCACACGATCTACCTTTGAGATTGACGTATTGGGCAACCCTGGGTTAGAACCTCAACCGGTGATGAGGTAGACTCCTGGCAAGAGGTTTGCTGAGTTTCATTATTCATTATTTATTTTATTATTTATTTCATTATTGGATATCATAATTCATTATTATAATTATGAAGAATTATTTCATTATTCTCCATTTTTGTTGGCATATTTTGCCGATTCTCAATCATGGACACAATTCTAGTTGAAGTTTGCTAATCAAGTTTTAGTACAGCGATGCCATTTATTTTATTCATTTCGCCATTTATTTTGTTCAGCTTTAAACAGAGTCTGTAGCAGGATCCACTCTGCACACATAATAAAGTATAAAGATGTAGGGGCCTTTGAACTAGTCTTGACCTCACCCCCAATGCTTTAACAATATCAACATATTTTTTCAGGAAACAAAAGACAGCAGAGCGTCCCCTGGTGCGACTGTCTCACGGTGTGACCCGCGGCCCCTTAGCAGCGGCTAGTTATCACCCAGTGACAGTGACAGTGAAGGAAAGCCCTGGCGCGTCACCTCCCCTGCCAAGGATCAAACACAATAAAGCATAGGCCAGCGACAGCGCTCTGTGTGTGCTGAACGTGTGTGCTATTCCCTGGGTTCGTGTGGTAGTAGTGAGGTGTGTTCCACACACACACCCAAATATATTTATGTACAGGATATTGCACGCTTAGTTTTAATTAGCCATGTGGACATGTTTCACTTGTAATTTAATTGTTTTAATTTGATTTAATCGTCTTATTTACTTGAGTTGCACTCCTGAGGGATCATGGAATTCAAGCGTTTCGTTGCCACTAGTGAAGCCAGCTCGTTCTATTAGTGTGTACGTGTCCAATAAACATAAAACGTTGCTACTTTTTCGCCTAGACCTTAGCATTAGTGCTCAAGGACACTCAGGGTTTGAACCCAGAACCCTTCACTTGCCAGAAGAGGTAGTCCAATGCCTGAGATATGGGCAGGCCGACAACAGAGCTCAGACAAAAACATATTGTTTATCTTTAAGTTACTTGATTAGCATAAAGATCAGTCTCATGACTTTAGAAGAATGTGAGCAGTGCTTTGTTCTTCTTCCGCTCTAATTGCACTGCCATTCCAGCTGCTTCCACCAACACAAGGTAAACAGACGTAAGCCCTTACGTGTACTAATCTTTATTTATTTATAGAATTTAAGTAGTTTTCTAATCATCATGTAGATCTACCCCAGAGATTACTGCGAAAGGAAAAATAGCAATCACGTCTTTCAAAGTGTTTCTCCTGCTCTAAGGAGATGTTTACTTTTTCAAACCTAACCACTATCATTATCCATTCAACACACGTCTTTACTCCATTCAAGATGTTTGAAGAACATGGTGGAGAGGGGGTCATGGGCTTATAACCCACCTCTCACCTTACCCCATCAACACACCCTTACAGGCTGCAGGTCTCTCTTGAAAAACAGGGTTTAAATCTCAATGAGACTTTACCATGTAGAATAAAGGTTAGAAAAATAAATGACATTTATTTATTATTATGTGCACACCAGTCACTCATCTCACATTAGTCCTGCTTGTCTAAAGAGTTGGAAGGGGACTCAAACCTATACAGGTGGGTTATGATGAACACACAACCACACGAAGTGACCGAAGTCAAAGCCAAGGGAGAAGATGCTTTGAACATAACTCAGCGCAGTCGGTCACTTGTACTCACCTTTAAGTCAAAGTACGAGTCCCACTTTTAAAGGGCCCCTACTTTACCACCAGGTGTGGGCCATGTAAAACAAGATCACTTCAGCATGGAATGCTTAACATGTCAACAAGAAGAAGAAATAAGATATTCCTTGATCATATTGAGGAATGTGATTAAACTGCCGTTGTTTGGGTCAAGTAAAAACATCAACCCAAACAACTTCCCAGCCAATCAGCCGTGATGAACCGTATGATTCACAGAGAGGGTGCAGTCCAAAGGATGGATAGTTTGAGTGTTAGGTTTCTTCCCAACAAGGCTGTAAGCTCCGCTGGTGTGACAGGAGGAGATGTAAAAACACATCTGTTAGGGGAGCCCAGCAGGGGACCCACAGAGGGGCTTTATAGAGTCGACTGTCAGGCCCATCACAAAGGTGGCCGTCTCAGCCGGACCTGCGCAACATCTGGGGCTCACTGCTCCACCACATGCAGGCTTCACCTCACTACCACTCCAGCCCCTAGCCCTCCTGCCCTGGCCCAGCCCCGGGGCAGTTTACCATCTTAACTCCGGACAGAGGCAGGTGCAGTGTGTATAATTGAACACACTCCTTACCATGCTACAGAGAGTGCCTGTCCAGTGTGCACTGTTAAAGTTTAACAGTACTGACGTGAGCGGAGACAGCTGTGCAACGACAGCTGTCCGAGACAAGCGTGGGCAGCAGCGAAAATAAAATAGGTGAAGTAATACGACCGCAGAGTCTTGTAGAGGGAGGTGGTGTGTTAACCGTAGCTCATAACACACACACACACACACACACACACCAATAAACAGCTGTTCACTGATCCTACTTCCCGAAAACTATTTCATCTGACAAGTGTGTCTTAGTGAATACAAGAGAGTGAGTGTGGGGATGCAGGTGTGTGTGTGTGCGTGCGGGAGAGAGTGAGTACTGTATGTGCGTGTATACATATAAAGGATATGGACATCTTGGTAAGGAACATGTCCTGGGGGAGGTCTGAGGAGAACGTCTCCAGATCTTTCTCCAGCTGAAGCAGCTGCCGCTCCATCTGCACCAGGCTCTTCTCCAGGTTCTCTGCCGAGACTGCACGCACAGACACACGCACACGCACACACACACACACACACACACTAATTGTTAACAGGAACAGTATATATACATTGAGGTACAATGAGCACAATGAGGATACTGATGAACACGCTTCATTCCTACAGCAACACATTGTCAGAAATGATAAGGGACGGCTCAGCAGGCCTTGGTGTAATTCAGTATGTGTACTATAATATGCACACTGTGTGCGAATGAACCCTGTCTCATTGTTCACGTTACAGAGCATCTTCTCCAGGTAATCCATGCCCCTACTCTTTTCAGGTTGGTAACAGCTGACATCTCGGGCTAGAGGCTCAATCTAGCATGATGCTTAAATGAGCCTGATTACAGTGATGATGACAGCATAAGCTGCTTACTGCTTAAGTACGCTCATATGAAACGCTGCGAGACATCCCGTCACCAGGAGCCACGCACTGGGTATGTACAGCTGTACGCTTGCTGCACTAACACAGCAGACAACGCTGTTGGAGTGCATATGTACACAGACTATAATAATAATAATAATAACTAGGACTGCAAGCAGTCACAGAAGGTATTCACAGCCCACACAACATTCCTTGGGATTTTAATCAGACCAGTCCATAGATCATGAATATCAAATCTGTTTTCACTCAAATTTTCACTGTACCACACAATCTATCCTGACGGACATTATGGGTCCAAGAGGCAAAAATTTTCAGAATGCGAAATATGGCATGTACACCAAGTTTCCGAATTGTATATCCATTGGGGTGGAAATGACGATTGTTTCGATCGTTTAAACTTTGACCGCGAATTATAGTTCCCCCTATGGAAAATTCGGCACCAGACGTTTTCGAGACCTACTTACTGGGGATATGTATGTAAATCCCAAACTTGAAAACATTTGAGAACTCTACCGCTGAGATATAGGCATTACCAATCACACATACACACAGGCACACACTTGATAGGATAATGTTCGCTAATCAGTATATTTTGAATTTGCCATAACTCTGCCATTTTTGACACAATCAATACAAATTTAACGATTTTAATCAGGCAAGTCCATAGATCATGAATATGAATATGTTTTTCATTTAAGGCTATGGTTCTGAAGAAGATTTTGAAGCTTTAACGAAATTTTCACTGTACAGCTAAATCTATCCTGACGGACATTATGGGTCCAAGAGGCAAAAATGTTCAGCATGCGAAATAAGACATGTACACCAAGTTGTAGAATTGAATATCCATCGGGATGGACGTGCCAAGCGTTTAACTTTGACCGGAAGTTTCGGCGACAAACGTTTTCGAAACCTGCTTACCGGGGATATGTATGTAAACCTTAAATTTGAAAACTTTTGACCAGTACACCGCGGAGATATAGGCATTACCAATCCGGAATAATAATAATAATACCCAAACCCTAGAATAACAATAGGTATCCACAGCTACACTATGAATACCTAATAACAGAATAGTCTGGTATTGAATTCATACTGTTCTTCCCACACAGACAGGAAGGAGAAAACAGAGAGGGAGTTCAAAAGGACAATATCACACTATGACTAATTATGTTGTATCCCCCGCCACTATAGTTTGATTCAGAATGCCATAATAATTTATTTCCTCTTGCTTTCCCATCTTTCTCTCTCCTCTCAGATGAAAGGCACTGAGGCTAGCCATTGACAGTCATCCATTCCCCTGCCCATAGTGCCTCTTAGCAGAGAGCATAGCACAGTGTATCAGAGAGCATAGCACCGTGTAGCAGAGAGCATAGCATCATGTAGCAGAGAGCATAGCACCGTGTATCAGAGAGCATAGCACCGTGTAGCAGAGAGCATAGCACCGTGTAGCTGAGAGCATAGCATCATGTAGCAAAGAGCATAGCACCGTGTAGCAATGAGCATAGCACCGTGTAGCAGAGAGCATAGCATCGTGTAGCAGAGAGCATAGCACCGTGTATCAGAGAGCATAGCACCGTGCAGCGGAGAGCATAGCATCATGTAGCAGAGAGCATAGCACCGTGTATCAGAGAGCATTGCACCGTGTAGCAGAGAGCATAGCACCATGTAGCAGAGAGCATAGCACCATGTAGCAGAGAGCATAGCATCATGTAGCAGAGAGCATAGCACCGTGTATCAGAGAGCATAGCACCGTGTAGCAGAGAGCATAGAGCCTCTTAGCAAAGAGCATAGCACCATGTAGCAGAGAGCATAGTGCCTCGTAGCAGAGAGCATAGCATCATGTAGCAGAGAACAAAGCATGATGTAGCAGAGAGCATATCGCCAGGTAATCGAGAACATAGCATCATGTAGATGAATGAGAGCTATCATCATGTAGCAGAGAGCATAGCATCATGTAGCACAGAGCATAGCAACACGTAGCAGAGAGCATAGCATCATGTAGCAGAGAGCATAGCACCTTGTAGCAGAGAACATAGCATCATGTAGCAGAGAGCATAGCGTCATGTAGAAGAGAGCATAGCATCATGTACAGAGGGTATAGTGTCATGTAGTGAAGCCTTGCGTGTGTTTCAATCACGCCGGTATTCACAGTCCCACTACATCACGTTGATTGAGTAACGCTAGCACCTCTTGGTTAACTTTTAAAACCAGGAGAGAAGGAAGCATGGATTAAAAGCTTTTTGATAAAAACGCTTGATAAATGACTGTATAATAAATAGTATATAGGGCACCAGACTATACCAAATAGTATATTTCTTATCTAACAGGTGTATTCTTCTCATAGTTAACACTGACAATCCAGAATCCAACATCCAGCTTTAAGGGTAAAAGGTATATTTATCACACGGAACATCAACAATAATTTGATAATCTGTACTGCAGCTAATTCAGCGCAATGAAAACCAAGACTGCTCTTCCGAGGGAAGTGTTGAGAATCACACGCAGAAAAACAAGGCCCGACTGTTATTGATCGGGCTGAACTGCTCATTAACAAGCATTCACTTATGCTTGGAAGCCTCCCTTTGGGTAAGGATTGACTGAGAGGCTGGTTGAATACAAGGGAATCCACACAGAAGACACATGCCTCATATGACGGTTGCAAAACGATCTCAATGGGTACAGATTCTGTATTAATTTATTCAACACTCATGAGGCACAGAGATTTTTTGTGTGCTTCAATTGTTTTAAATACATACAAGAATCTCAAAAGGCCACTCTAACAAACTAAGCTGTGCAAACACCCAATATCCATTCTTCTTTTCCATTAATGACGAACTAAATAAAACAGTGAAAGGGAATTGATTGGATGTTCAAGAGAGAACAAAAAAGCTAATTACATAAGATATTGGGTTGTAATGGAGACATAGAAATCCTGACCATTTCACTGGTAAAAGACACACATTTATATTAACAATGTTCTAAGTAAATATCCAAAGAGACTTGCAGTAAACTCAGATAAATGTCCTTAAGGAGCAGGTAGGGGTTATGGCCCCCATAGCCTCTTTTTCTGAGCACCTGCACCTATGAGGCCACATGCGTACACCTGGACAAAGAGCACAGTGCCCAGGCCGTTATTTATTTTTTTTTTTTTGCAGGTTTCGCCTTTTTTGTGCGTCTACTACAGGTTGTACGGAGCCCCTAAGAGGACATGAGCAAAAAAATAAATAAATAGTTTCACGTGCGCACGCGATAGTTTCACGTGCGCACGAGATAGTTTCACGTGCGCACGCGATAGTAAGGTTGAGAATCTCTGAAAAAAAATAATATTTCAAATGTTGAAATATTTGAACTTTGCCGCGAATTTCGCTTGATGCTAAATCAGTTGCGCGAGAAAAGTTTGCGGTTCGCGCGAGTAACGCGAGTAGAATATTAACGTTTAGGTTTAATAATTCGGTCATCCCGTATTTGGCCATTCTGATGATGGCTGCCATTACCTCAACTGAAGCATTCAGACGAAATGTAACTTAGCCTTCTACCCGCCGTCCCCAAATATGCATAGACGTTAAAAAAACATTAATATTTATTGTATTCAAATGTTTTCTTAAAAACAAAACAACAAACATCTGAATACTGAATTGAGATTCGAATACCTACCTAACGAACAAATATCAGAATATTCTGGGTCTGCTCTAGTAGGTTGTTACAAGCCTCTACAGTCAGTTATTTTCCGAAGATCAAAACTGTAATGTTTGTGTATGCATATGCTGCTTATCACTCATGTATGTGATATGTAAGAATTAATCTCTACGATGTTAAGCAAGGTGCTAACCTTGGCGTCATATAAACCGTAAACAAAGCACGGTGACGCAGCAGGATTTCTTCAGCACTGAAACGCTTCCTTCCAGTGCTTCCCAGCACCATGCAAGCGCATTTCTGCCAGAAAGAAATGCTATGTTGACACAGGCCCTTAGGCATTTCAAGAATGCCTAATATTGGGGATCAAACCCAGTACCTTTCAATGGGGATTCAGACACCACAATGTCCTGCCATTTATTTCTGACAAACCCTTTCAAAAGGAAAGTGGTTGGTAAATGGACAGGAACAAAGACTGGTATCTAAAATGACTAAATACCCTATATAGCTGCTTTATGCAGGAGGCATTTTCTCGTTTCGAGGAAGAGAAAGAACATATTTACAAAGTAAACGCGGGCAGCAGAGCACAATACTTCATTTAAACTTATAAAATATAATTTAACATGAAGAACAACTTCTAGTTCATATTATTAGCAGCAGCTGAAATGGCAACAGCACAAAATCCGTCACAAGACTTGATTGGATAATCAATTATCCACACACACCCTTGTCTCACACACAATACAATATCCACACTCATCCAGCTAACCCATCCAGACAAAGACATAATGGATAATATTGACATATCTTTAAAGTACACACCTCTAAAAAGTAAAGTAGCCTCTAATACTACTTCGGATCCATAATTTCCATTTAAACTCTCCCTCTCCCTATCTCTCTGTAAGAGGCTTTCTATCTTTTTCCGTGTCTCTCTCCCTTTCTCTTGCAAGGTATCTCTCCATCTCAATATCCAGTCTGTCTTTATCAAGAAGTCTCACTCTCCCTCTCTCTTTTCATCAAGAAGCCCATCTCCCGCTCCATCAAGTACTCTCTCTCTTTCTCTACATGAAGTAGTCTCTCTCTTTTCACTTTTCTCCTTCTGGACCACAAGAAGCTTATCTCTACATCTACATGTCTCTCTATGTCTCTCTCTAACTCCCTCTATCCATCCATGTCTCTCTCCCCCAGAAGCAAGGCGTTCTAGGACAGCAGGATACCAATATCCTGTGTGTGTCGGAGGCCCGTTGGGAGGAAGGCAGATGGGCACAGTGCTGATCGGAGAGATTATGGCCCTGCGATGATGGATGGATGGCTGGAAAGAGGGAAAGAGTGTGGGCGAGCGAGGGAGTTGAAATAGCCACTATTCCCCTCCAATCCTCCAACCAGACGCCTTCGAAAGAGCTGGGGGCCAGGGGCAACTCTGTGGAGAGGCCACTAAGATACCCAGTCTAAGGATCTGACTGGGTACAGTGGGAGGGGGAAAAGCGGTAAACAAACTAACTGAGATAGTCCTCAATATCACGGTTAGTCACTGGGTGAGAGTGGAGAACAGATTGTTCAGTGAGAAAGAGGGAGAGATGGTTGCCATGTTGGAGGAACGAAACATAGGCCGTATCCGAAGTCGTTCACTTGTTCCCTCATTCCCTAGTGCCTTATAGTGACAATATTTAGTATTTAGAACACTATTTAGGTAACTAAAAGGTAGGGACTTTGGGCAACAATTACGTGCAAAAAAGTATGGTATTGGTATTTGTATTGGTCGCATAAACAGGACGACATGGGTTAGATGTCACAAGATTTATTGGATGAATCTGATGAAAATCAAAACTGCTCAGCATCATTGGATAGAGGGCGTGTTCAGTTGTACAGTGTTGTGTTTAACAGTGAATTAAGGGTATTAAGTAGTGCACTATATAGGGAATAAGTTAACCATAGTGTGGGCACACTGTGAGCATTTAGCTCCGTCTTGTAATGAGTGCCAGGGCCCAGTAAGCCCAGCGGTCTAGAAGGACTACAGATATAGCAAGCTTCACTGGAATAATGATAGGATTATTTGTAGAGGTCACTTCCCCCATTGACATCTCCTTATTACTGCCGCCATCCCCCTGTGCCGTCAACATGACAGAGTGGAAAGCATCCGCACACATACTGACTCACACGCAGCCTCCATGCTGGATCATCTGGGGAAGATGGCGTATATAAGGGGACATGATAGGGAAAAAACATAGCGATTCCCGACTTGAGCCAATGTTAAGCTATGAGTTCACATCTCATAGAAAGGTAGCTCTCTGAGAATGACGAGTACCCAATTATCAACTGATCTTCCAGACTGAAGCCTGAATTCCGAGCTGCTTGTTGTCGTGCTTCATTCACAGACAACATTGGGTGAAAATATAATTCATTAGCATTCGGTAGAGCCATAGTCATTTGGTATAACCCCTGTTGTGTTTCTTTGAAAGGGTCAATAAAATATGCTGAAGGGGTAAATTAATTGTATGCAGGTCTCATTTCTGATGTAATAAAATTAGCTACGCAACAGTAGAAACTGGTGAGGTGTGAAAACTGTTGCCAAAGTTATCTTAATTTATGGATAGTTTCAGAAAACTGGGATTCGAGAGGTACGGAGAAACAGACCACTGTCTTCTGGATAAGATAGATCCTTAATGTATCTCAAATGATGGTGGGGATGTGGAGTGATTTCTGGTATTGCAGCACAGAAAAAAGTAACATAACCGTAAGGAGAATAAACTGTAGTGAGTATGGAGGGAAGAGCCAACATCAGCTTCTGTCAACACTGCAACCAAAACACTTGGTTGTACGTCATGCTTTCAGAAAGAATTCAGAGACCACTAATGTAATGCTCTTGTACCAGATACAGGCATACAAGACCGATGTATGCGCCCCGCTTTTAAATCCTATGGGGAACTTTGGCTCACTTCCGGTTCCACATCTTGAATAATAACATTAGTGCTTCATAATCTCATGAATAAATAGATAAAAGAAGAATACAGAATAAACTAACCAAACAACAGATACATGCAATAAGTGACTGGATATATAACCATTTATACACTTTAAAATCAAAAGCTATAACCAGACTAACCCACCCTTATCCAGGACAAACTATCACTGTACGCAGATGACAGTGTGTTCTTTGTACAGGTTTTGAGAGAAGCGTAATTTGCACCATTGGGTGTGAAGAAGATGGCGCCGGGAGCAGGGACATTTGGCGGTGACACTGACTTTTGAGGAGTGACGCGCAGAAACACATTCTGGTTGTGAAAAGGACAACATCTGTATGTCTGGCAGGTCTCCACGGCAACATGCATCCAGCAGTGTGAAAGAAAACAAGTATGTGTAATTGCCCTACAAAACCCACTGAGCACAAGGGTGAGCGAGGGGGAGAGGGATACAGAGAGAGAATGGGGTCTGGGGCTACAGCGAGAGAGAGCTCAAGATTGACAGCAAGATGAAGATATTGGGAGAGAAATACATGGAGAATGAAAGTGGAATGAAGGAAAAGAGGTTGACAGACAAAAGGAGGGAGAAGTCCTTTCATGCCCTGAAAAATAATGGGTGGAAGGACACAGCGGAAAGGACAAAGGAAAAAACCCAAACAGAGCAGGAACTCTATGCTGCCTACCCTGCCCAGTGCAGGTGTTGGTACAGAGGAATAAACTATGATCCCTTCCCCTGCACAACCAGAGCTGGTGTTGGTATGGAGGATTACTCTCACTAATCAGACTTTAGATGACTAACCTAAACTCTTAGTGCAGACAAGCACAACTCTGGCTGAATTGTGTCCCTTTCTTTCGCCTAATATATTTGAACCAATCGTGATGCTGGAGGCGCGGATCTGAAAGCGTGTAATTGGTGTACCTTAACTCGGCACTAAAGAAAATAGTGTCTGTAAAGATTTGAAATCAACACCATATAGACTGGCCGCTGTCTAGATTAATTTATTATTAAAAAATACATGAAAGCTTCATCCACTCACGCAAATGAGTTTTCTTTGGTAGAATATCTCTGTAACGAAACAGGAAACAAGGCGTCACTCTGCCCCTTGCAGTTGTTGGTTTCTGGCCCAGGCTCTGTGCTGTCTCCCCCCAGAAATTCTGCGATAACAACATAGGACTGCTGGATCCCAGATTATGGAGGACTAAACTATGTCTCCTACCTCTGCCCAGATCAGGTGTTGGTACGGAGGACTACATTATGTCCCCTTCCCCTGCCCAACTAGAGCTGGTATTGGTAAGAATAACTAAACAATGTCCCTTCCACATGTCCCTGGTCTCTGTAATGAGCAACAGAAGTGTTGTGAGAGAGACAGAGCCAAGCGCCAGAGGCTAGGACGAGCAAGCAGCACATAATTAGGACTTCCTCTGGCCCTCGAGCACCGCCATGCGTGGGTCAGGTTCCGTAGGTCACTGTTTAGCATCCTGACAGGCCAAAGACACAGTCTTTGTGATGTGCCTCAGATGTGCTCAAATGGCTGTCGGCAATGATGAAACAAAAACAACAAAACACAAACCCCAAAATTCATGAAAGAAAAAGTGAAATAAAAAGGAGAAAAGCGAGGCGTGCAAACACAATGCCGGAGAAAATAAGAAATCTGTCATCCTACGACGATGACGAGAGTGAAAAGAAAAACATGCAGCCTGACGAAAAAAAAAGAAAAAAAAAGGCTTTGCACATGAAAACATGTTCTCTCGCTTGGGGAACACAAAGACCGTGAGTCAGAGGGGGGGGACAGAACGGAGGGGGGAGTAATGAAGGGGTGAGCTGAAACCAACTGCAGCCAATGGCGGATGGAAGAGAGGATGCAGAGGGGAGCCTGTTATCTCCAAATAATCAGAGCTACAACACCACCATTACAGAGCTCCACTGAACCATCTTCTCTACCTCTGCCAGGGGGAAGAGGCCACAGATACCTGACCTGTCCCCAGGACATTCGAGGGCCACATACTGGAACTGGACATCCAAGCTCTTGGACCAAGTAGCAGCAACAAAAAGAACACGTCCACAGGCATACACAAACACACACACGAACATGGATAGTGTGTTCAACAATTCAACGTGTTGAGCATGCTACCGGATGTATACTGCGGTGTAATATGCGTCTGTCTTTAATCCCTCTCCTTCTAATCAATACATAGCTCAACTGTACCATCTCCATTCATTTTCAACCATGAATGGGTCAAGTTATTATGCTTCCCTGGGGCTTTTATGCAAACCCCGTTTTATTTAAACAATGTTCCACTTGGTAGTGAGGAGAGGACCAAGGACTCAACAGCGTTTAGGGTCTACGGTCGTGAAATACTCTTAATGTGTATATAGACATATTTTCTAAATGCTTTTTATAGTTGTATTCTTTTACTTTGTTGACCCTTTCACTGTCCTGTACTTTCTGTTGTGACATCCAAATTACTGTCTGACATCCAAATTACTGTCTGGGATTCTTAAAATATCTTATCTTTGTACTTTGTATTTCAAACTTTTTTTAAACACTTTTTAGAACAGTTTGGTTGTTTGATTGATGGGTGATGTGTTGTTACCTCTGCTGGCTCGGTCCACGTGCTCCAGCTCTTCCACGAACTTCACCACGTCACCAAACTCCTCTTCACACAGCCCCGCCAGGAAGTGGAGTAGTGTGGTTTTCTGGTCAGCTGACTTAGTGTCCTTCAGCTGTATCAAACACACACACACACACACACACACACACACACACACACACACACAGTTTATTGTCATGTGCACCATAAGGATGAGACACGAATGGCCCTGAAGTGATTGAGTTTCAGGCTTCCTCAACATTGCAAAAAAGTAAATTGAAATAAGATGTAAAATCTTAAAACAGAAAATTTGAATAAACACACATGGACATCCCATGAATACAAGCGAATAGCCTGACAACTATCTTGGATGTTTTCTGTAGATTCTGTTGTGAACTGACTTTAAAGTAGCATAACTAATTCTAGCTACCTTAGACTTAATGTTGACTAACTCTCACTACCTTGGACTGGGTGTTGATTGCACTAGCTCTAGCTACCGTAGACGTCGTGTTGACTTACCCTTGCTACATTAGACTGAATGTAAACTAACTAGCTACCTTAGACTGAATGTAAAATAACTCTAGCTACCTTACACTGAATGTAAAATAATTCTAGCTACATTACACTGAATGTAAACTAACTTTAGCTACCGTAGACTGAATGTTTACTGTCTCTAGCTACCGTAGACGTTGTGTTAACTGACTCTAGCTACCTTAGACTTAGTGTTTGCAAATTCTCGCTATCTTAGACTTAGTGTTGATTTACTCTTGCTACCTCAGTGTTGACTAACTCACTACATTAAGTCTTAGTGTTGACTAACCCACTACATAACGACAGTGTTGACGAACTCTAGCTGCCTTAGACTTACTGTGGACTAACTAGCTACCTTAGAACATAGTGCTGACTAAATCAAGCTACCTTTGATAGTGTTTAAGAAACAAGCGAAATTAGGCTTAGTGTTGACTAGACTAACTCTAGCTACCTTAGACTGTTGGCTGGATTACAAAGATCCTATCTATAAGCATCTTCACAGGGCAAATCTAGTATATGCCGTGTCTTATGTATGAGTTTCTTATAGCACACACATCTAAATTATCTTCATTATAAACATTGAGAGAAACACACGCAGACACACACACACACAGGATCCTCCCACCAAAACATTCAAACAAAAACAGTGCAAATAACCGCTCATTGCTAATGTCTCGTGCTCCCGCTACGTTTGCCAAACAAATAGACACATATCTTATGGTGTTTTCATTCGAATTCTTCTCGTGTCTCTCAGAGCATAACGCCATCTCTCGGAGGCCTCCCGGCCCCCTGTGGAGCGGAGCCTAGTGCCTTGCCTAGTCTCTCTCTCCAGGTGATCCATTGGTACTCCCTGGACAAACTCACTCCCGCTGTGTTTAATCATGTTTGTATTACTTCCTCTAATCAAACACATTCTTCCTCCTATCCTCTATTCCATTCCCTATTTATTTATTGAATCGGATTCCTTTCAAAAGCATCAAGCGCTCACGCACAAAAGGAAGTTTTTCTGAATTTAGATAAATGGTAATCATAAATGACAATGAGATTTATTTTGTGCCGGTTTGCGTCGGCGCACTTTCTCGCCATGTTGTAACGTTCGGCATGGAATAAAGCTGTCAATCTTCAGGCCAAACAGGAAGCCGACATCTCGCTTGGCGTCGGATGATGCCATTCAGGCAGCATTGAGGCTTTTGTATGGGAGCATTTTGGAGAGGGTTAGTGAGGCTTTAAAACGCAAACATAAAGAATAAAGCAAAGCCTTGAAAAGTAACTCAATTTCATGAAAATGAGCACGATTTCATGAAAACTAACGTGCAAACGTTAATCAAAATTGGAATTCATATGGTACAAGGGCAACAAGGATCTTTAGGTGGCGGGGAAGGTAATGACAGTAGAGCGTAATGACAGACCTCACGGCTGTGTTGGTGGATGGCAATGACAGACCCTATGGCGATTGTGCCCAGCGGTCCTACAGCACAACGCGTTGACAATGATGGATGGCTGGGCAGGTTGTTGCTGTGGAAACTGCAGTTAAGAGTGTCTACAGTCATAATGTAACCCAAGCCAAGCCCTGTTCCCCTGGATTATGATCTCTCTCTCTCTGTCTCTCTGTCTCTCTGTCTCTCTGTCTCTCTCTCTCTCTCTCTCTCTCTCTCTCTCTCTCTCTCTCTCTCTCTCTCTCTCTCTCTCCTACGATTTTTTAATAAAGCCACATTCAGATATTCTGCAGTGTGGCTATTAGATACTAGTGAGGGAACAGAACAAAGAAGAGGTGTGGTTTGATTAATCAGACAATGGGTGATGAGAGCAGTCGACTGAATGCCGTAGCTTAGTTTCTAACGTTGTTCCAGGCTTTACGTCTAACATTGTTCCCTGATGTTCTCTTCTGACAAGGGAGAACGCCTGGAGGCGGATGCCTCAATGTGTGGATTGAGGGAGGGAGAGAGTTTCACTGGTAACTGTTAACTGACACACATGCCTCACAGGAAGTGTGAGATTGGCTGACCAAATGCTATCTGATAATGCTCAGCATCCACCCCTAGACTAGGTAAATCAGGCCTATCAGTGTTATTTGTCAGAATGTTGAGCCCACTCGGACTGAATGACCACGATCAGAATAACATGGAGGACAAGATGATTTGTTTCTGATGAAAGGCAAGTGATTAAATTATAATTATTAATAACCAATGTATAGTGCTTTTCAAGACACCCAAGGTGCTTCACATAGTAAGTGTGTGTATGTGTGGGGGGGAGGGGGATATGACACCTCATCTACTAATTTAGATAATTTGTCATTGTTGGTCAATAGTGTTATTGCATAGCTCTATAATGTGCATCATTATGGCATGTAAGTGCACTGTTTTCCAGACCTTTATGGTCTCCTGTGCCTCTACAGGCCCATCAGCACAGTTCAAGTACCCCTTCATCCACACCAAACCACTAATGTTTTGCTTTGAACTAAGGGAATACTATAATCTTTTAGCAGTATTAATATTATAGTGGCCTGGGCGTTTAAAATATGTAAAACATGTTTACCATTATGATAAAAGTCAACAAATATCAACATTTAAAGTTGTAATTTGTTTTTAGGTTTAACAAAGCAGATTCAAAACAGGGCACACATTCAAGCCTACATGCCATGAGAGTTCCTTATTCTCCGTTTGCCTGCTATCTGGCGTGGGCATCTGAAGAAGGAGACTAAAGCACTCGCTTTATGGTGCTGATGGACTGAAGCGCTGTAGGCTGAGTCTATCTTGGAGGATGATGGAGCTCAAACACACGCAGCTTTCCCTTTCAAACCATGAATAGTCCCTACTCAATGGCCACTTTAGATACGCCCAGCGATAGGGGCCCCTGCCTAGCCACAGTGGTGTGAGGACAAGCTGGAAGCCAGCAGAGAAAAGATGGAATACATGCCCTTAAACACTGCGCTCCAGGGCTACAAGCAAGGGCTACTGTACCCATGGCAACTGTACCACCATATGGTACTGAGGGTTTAGGGCTGGACAATATGTCCAAAATCGACATCACAATATACTTTTTCATATCAGTCGATAGATAATTATTAGGATATCAGTCAATTACTGTGTTAACAGGGTGTTTAGTTTGAATATATTATTTGTCAATAATCATTCTTTCAACATTTTAAAGAATGAGTCAAGTACAAATATGTTTTATTGTCAAAACATTGTTACATGTCTTGCTTCAATACTTGTGACCCCTGCACAAATAAGTTCCCCCCCCTTTCAGAGACTTTAAAAAAAATGTCAGTATGTCAGTATCTTCAAAAAAGAGACTAATCTTTAGTAAACATATTTTAACAGTGCTTCAGGATACAGAAAATGATTAGTGCTCGGAGTTGCTTCAGAATACAAAAAAGGTGTGAAGGGCAATGAGCGATGTTGTTTATAAAATATGCCAAATACCGTGGCATTATACTATGTATCCAAGAAGCTTAACCCTCTCAGACGTTGACATCAAAACAACCGCTGGCAAGGAGCTCCACACATCTACACACATCGTGGCATTATACTTCAAGTGTCCTAGAAGCCTAACCCTCTCTCGGACATCAACCGCTGTACAGACGGAGCTCCATACATCCAGACACACCGTGGCGTTATACTATAAGTGCATGTAATTCAAATAGTGATACTAAAATGGAATCAAGAAGCTTAACGCTCTCTCAGACTCGGACATCGACCGCTGAACAGACAGTAAAATAGTGTAGTGAATGCCAGTTTGCGGATGAGCGGGATTATGATGTGGGTGGGCATTCTTTAATACATCCATGTTTTGGAAACGTTCGTTTTTAAAGGTAGTTTAACTGTTAAAAGCTGGCTCTTACTCTTTCGGAGAAAGGGATTTGGGGCGCTGAGTGCATGTACGGCATCACGCACTGACGTTGCCTTTTATATTCTGCTTGAACGCATTGCACTGACTCAGGGCGCTGCGCCGAGTCAGTGATTGATGCTGTTAAATGTTTATCGAAAATATCGGAAATGTATTTAAAAAAACATATCCCTGTTACCGCGGCAGATTTTATCGCGAATACTATTCATATTGATTTATCATGCACCCCTACCAGGGCTAATGTACCGCCATACGGTGCCCAGGGCTACTGTACGTAGGGCTATTGTATCTGGCTATTGTATCTGGCAGGGTCATGGCAGGGTCATGCAGAGCTGAGCTGTCCCTCACCTTGCAGAGGGAGCTGAGGTCGAAGCCGTACGACTGGGCGTTGCGGGAGCCGGAGTTCATGTAGTTTCCCAGCAGCAGCACCAGCTCCAGCAGACGGCTGAATGAGCGGCTCTTCCGCACCTCGTCGCACGCCGCGCTCACCGCCAAGATGTCGGGCCGCAGGTTCGATACCTGCTCATCAAACTGCAGCCGGAAGAGGAGGTGGCTGAGGCGAGGGCGCAGCCTCTTCACACCACTCATCTGGAGAGAGGAGGGAAAGGATTGTTGTTATATTTATCTAATTAAAACGTTAACACTTACTATATAATACCATGCACTCTTTCATGCTGTCTTCACATCTTTTAGATTGCCATTTTGAAATTGCATTTGTTGCCATTTAAAAAAAGAAATGACATTATTTTGTGAGCTTTTGCAATGTATGTTTCTCATGTCAATATAGTCCTAATATATCCTTTGAATTGAGAGATGTTTTCTCTAGATATAGATATCTAGCGACAAAGGAAGAGAAAAGGCTAACGAGAAAGACAAACCATACAAATCTAAAGAGAAGGTGAGCATGAAAGATGAAAAGGCTAAAGATATAAGAGGAGAGAGGATTAAGAGAACAAATATCGAACCTAAAAAAAATAAAGAAATGAGTCTGACTAACGCAGACTTTCCCGCGCTTTCCCGGGTCTACCTCTGTGATGGATTGTGTAAGGTATCAAGGCGTGCTAAGCGAGTGTAGCTGGGCCCTGGTCACACGTGGTGCCACTGATTTGATTTGGCCAGCAGATCTGCTAGGGTAATTACAGAGGTGCTCTCCATATAGGTCAGCAAACAGCAGCAGAGGAGGCGGAGGAATATACAATGGGCTGCATTGGATTACCACTCACACAATTACAGCAAATTGGAAAATATTGCATTGGACCCATGGCCTACAACAGTGTGTACGTGTGCCTGCGCACATGTGCGTGGGCGTGGGCGTGTGGGTGTGTGGACAACAGCTGGCTGTGTGGCAGACCGTTGGCCTGGATCAAAAGTTTAAACCCGGATACTGTAATGTCATCAAGCAGCTAGTCAGAGAGCGAGTTCCGCCACAAAATAAATGGAGAGAGAGAGAGAGAGAGAGAGAGAGAGACAGAAAGTGGGGGCAATGGTAGGACAAGTATGGTGAGAAACAAAGAGGTAAGAAAAGGTGCAATAATGAGTGTGTGGCAGTGTGGGGAGAGGAGAGAAACCTCAGGTAATTCCAGATCACCTCTGTCTTCATTATAGCCAGAGCCACTAACAGAGCAAAAAGAGATGAAGGTAAAACAGTAAACTGGTGCGAGTAAATATTTTGGAAACGCAGTAGCCTTAACTTAGTCACCCTGAGTTGTCAAGCTCCATTAGCATCTGACTTGAAAGAGCGGCCATCAAACGGCCGGCAGCCAGGCGTGTGTTTGACATGTACTGCTACCACAGGCCACAGCATACAAAATTATTCATACACCTGCGCCTTTGTAGCATGGCAGCAAACTTTGGAACTCATCAACCCTCCCTCCCCCCTGCCTGTCACTCAGCAGGCAGTGTCTGGGATCAAGAGGACTGCTGGGGCAGGAGCTAATGGGGTCTCTAGGTGTGGTGCTCTGAAGGTTACCACAACCACAACATCCACTATCACCATAATGAGCTGGACCCTGTGGTCATGTTAACTACAGTACTTCTAGATTGGCTATTACAGCATAAGTTGTGTGAATCAGTCATCTGGCCATGAAGAACACATGATGATTCTCCTGTGTTGAGTAGGAACAGCTCTAGGATTGAAGATAGCATGTAAGGGTTATTCTCCTGTGTTGAGTAGGAACAGCTCTAAGACTGAAGCACACATGATAAGGGTTATTCTCCTGTGTTTAGTTGGAACAGCTCTAGTACTGAAGAACACTGACAGCTTCATGTTGGAGCCTTCTGATGAGAGGTTTCTATAAACCTATTCCCCTTTTGACCTGTGGCCTTTTCTTTTTTTGTTCTTTTGCACAAAGAAGACTTGAGTTCAGCTCTCACTGCCAGCACTCTGGAGTGGACTGGCTGGCTGGACCTCTGTGCTGCTCTCTAGCTGGTCCTCTCCGGTCCTCCACCTGGTGCCCCTGCTAGCTCGCTGGTGGTGGTAGTGGTGGTCCACTGCCCACCCCAGCTAGGGGGATAAGGGCCAGACCAGTCTGAACATGGCAGCTTACAGAGCAGAGAATAAGAAAGGTTGGTGGTTTCACAGTAGCAGAATGTGAAATTCCCTTTGAGGGAGAATGAGAGGTGTTCAGGATGTGGAACAAGAGCTGGGATACATCCGAGCAGCACGAAAACGCTGGGCCAGGGGGGTTCTGTCTTTGTGTTTGTTTAACTTTGATGAGACTCTTGTTTGTGTGTGTGGCTGTCCCTGCTCTCTGCTCTGACAGCATGGGTCCATCTGCCTGGAAAAGCAGGGATCAAACCTACAGTCATTCAGACCAGCCAACAATATGTTCCTTCATAATATAAGTAGAAATGGTTGTTTTAAAAGTTGTCAACAATTTGGCCCAGATCTCACTGTCCAGGGATAACTGGGCACCAGTTTCTGAAGAGAAAAGTCCAAAGGACTGCAGTGCTGTGGTGGCAGTGGTTGAGGTGTGCTCCCTGAAAAATATTACCAGGTTTGATCCCCAAAGGACCAGACAGGGAGAGGCAGAGAGGGTCAGGGAGATAGAGCAGGTGAGAATTAGAGGAATAGCAATGGAGAGAGATAAAAATAAAAAGATGGAAAGAGATGACAGAGGCATGGAGGGGAGAGAATGAGAAAGGGAAAGAGAGGGTGAGGGAGAGAGGGATGAGGATGATAGGAAAGATATGGAGAGATAGATGGAGACAAAGCAAGAGAGAAAGATGAAAGGATTTGGAGGGAACGACAGATAGTAAGATAGAGACACAGAGAGTGGGTGATGGCAGGCAAGGGAGAGCTACAGAAACAACCACTTGGCCAGCTCTCTGTTGATTTGATTAAACACAAGTGATTTAAATACAAATTAAACTGATTTACATTGTTTGTTAAACAGAAATGCAACGGGATAAACTGAAATTGTAGGTGTTTTCTGTGTGAGAGAAACTGTCAGGGTTGATGTAATGAACATTGCACAACATTTAGCTAAACATACTCTGTAATACACCTCCATTTTTTGCATGGGTGTTTTTGTGAGCAAGCATGTGTATGATTGTGTGCCTGTATGTGTGATTGTGTGCCTGTGCATGTGTCCGTGTGAGCGTGCGTAGCCCGTGTGTGGGTGTATGGGTGCGTGCGTGTGCTCACCACCACAATGAACTGCTCAGGCTCTGATAGGCTGCTATACTCCTGCTGGTACTTAGCCAGCGCTGCCAGCTGCTCTTGTTCTGGCAGGTGCTTCCCCAGGTTCTATAGGAATATTAATATATTATTATTAATTATATTAATATATTATTAAAGTATTAGGACTGCTTCAACAGGTTATATAGGAATATTAATAATGATATTCATATATTATTAAAGTATTAGGACTGCTTCAACAAGTTATCTAGGAATATTAATATATATTATTGTAAATGATATTAATATATTATTAAAGTATTAGGACTACTTCACCAGGTTCTATAGGAATATTAATATATTATTATTATTAATGATAATAATATAATTTTATAGTGTTAGGACTGCTTCACCAGGTTCTACAGGAATATATATATATTATTATTAATAATGTTAATACTATATTATTAAAGTATTAGGACTACTTCACCAGGTTATAAAGGACAGACATATTAATAGTATTAGATTATATATTAAAAATGATATTCATATTATTATAATAATATGAATATTATTAGTAATAATAAAACCTATCAGGTATAGGAAGTATTAATAAAGACAAACAGGAATATTGTTCAAAGCATAGTATTATTCATTATAGTAATAATATATTCTAATAGTAATACAGACAGACAACAGGGAGTTTATATTATTATTGATTATTATATGTATAATATACTATATTATAAATACTATAATAATAATATAATATACTATATTATAAATACAAATAAACAATATGACCATCAACAGTAGTATTTTTAATGCAGAAAAAAAAGATAAATAATGAATAGCCTTATTGGTATAATATATACAAATATATATTATCATTATTATATATTATTATATGCTTTCACTGACTGGCCTATGCACCACATCATACCATTTTCCCTGACTACTACTACTGCTACCACCATTATTACTATCTACAATTTAGTCGCTTAGCAGACACTTTACTCCAAAGTGAATCCAGATCCATGCCATTAAAGGGATACATGGATTTCTCTGTGAATTGGCGGTTGTCTGTCTCGCCCAGATTTCTTTAATTCCAAATTCATCATTGTGCGTCCAGAAGGGGGGTTTGCAGTTTAGCATCATCTCTAAGTTAGCCACTTCCATTGACTTGCAGAGCGACAGTAGCCTAGCAGCCATTCATGTGAGGGGAATACACTAAAGATTTCCAATGTGTTGCAAATAGTCAGTTAATCAAAACTGTTTGTCTACAAACACACAGATAATTCTGCACAGTGATGCGCCACTGGCACTATTATCTTATCAACTGCCTCTGGCTGGGTAGTCTACGCAAAGGGTAACCTGTCAGTGCAAAATCACAGTAGCCTGATAATCACAGGGCCAACAATTGTGTTTTTATTACAATCTTATTGTGTTAAGAATTAAAAGTGTATCCCCTTCAAATGAACAGGGGCTAGGCTACCTGTAACTGTGCAAGACAATGGAAGCAATTGAGGGAAAGCAAATGCTAACCCAGCAAACTCCCCTTCTGGAAGTACAATGATGAATTTGGAATCAAACAACTCCTCTGAATGTGGGTAAGACTTGGTAACGCCAATGTAAAGATATCTCAGCATATCCATTTAAGGATCAGGCAGGGGTTAGGGGGCATCTTGCAGATGCCTGCAGATAGACTGAAGGCACTGGGGTCGTAACATCAGAAACCAGGTGAGGTACTGTTGTACCTGGATCATGGACTCTGTCAGCTGTTCTTCATCCACTTCCACAATCATCCTGCGGATCTCCTCGTAAGGCATACGGAACGAGCCCAGAAAGATCGCTGTACAGGGAGAGAGATCATTTAGAATTTAAAGCTCACATTTATTTGCAGCTATAATGAGATGAGACATACCGAGAAATTAGAAAGATGTATCAATACACACACATGTGCACAAAAGAGATGAAGCCAGACAAAGAGGGAGAGAGAGAGAGAGAGAGAGAGAGAGAGAGAGAGAGAGAGAGAGAGAGAGAGAGAGAGAGAGAGAGAGAGACCTTGATATCGAGAGCGAGAGAGAGACCTTGATATCGAGAGCGAGAGAGAGAGACAACAGAAGAATAAGTAAAATATTATTTTGAAAATGTATTAATGTCAGGTTATATCTTTTACATGCAATAATCACAATTTCCTTCATTTCCACAGAAAATATGTTTTCAAATTTTTTCCACATACAGATCCATTTGGAATAAGGTCACAACTCAGTGTGTTTCAATAAGCTGAACAAAGTAAAATATAAATGCAAATGCTGTGGGCAGAACTATGTGTCAATGGAATGTGATTGGACTATTAGCAGGGCAGTTACAGCAGTTGGCCTGAGAGCTCCGGCCCATGGATTGGCCGGAGATAGCAGGGTGAATGGCTGTTATTTGGCTGGGTGAGAGAGCCATGGGGTACGGGAGCTGTGGCAGCTGTAGAGCCATCAGCAGTAATCCATTTACTGTTGGAGACGCTTCCACTCATTACATGGTAGTTACTGTATCTCTACAGTCAGGACATCAGGCTGGCTGGAACAATGACATCACACACACACACACACATTCCCTCTATCACGCTCAGTCTCTCATGCTTGGTGTGTGTGTGAGAGAGAGTCAAAGTAAGGAAAGACAGTCAGACAGACTATGAAGCAGAAAGGTGTGTGTACAGATTATGTCATATGGGCCATGAAATATATAAACCAGGAACGTCCTAGTAAAAAGAGAGCAAGAGATGACAGTATGATGAGGACAGAGGAGAGGTGAGACGCAAGGAATGATGGTATGAATGGAGAAAGTAGGATGAGGATATAAAGGAGGACAACATGGAGTAAAGAGAGAGGAGAGGGAGGTTGGTAAATAGACAGAAACATCCCTAGTCTAAAGGGAGAAGAGAGAGCGCAGAGAAGAGCAAACACTTACAGAGATTCTGCGCGATCTTGGGCTCGAGAACTTTGAGCTCCTTGATTCTCTTCTTCAGTGGTTTACGGTCCTCCAGGTCCTCCTCTTCTCTCCGGGCTGTGGGCAGGGAGAGGAGCAAGGTTATACTTACACAATCCCTTCTACATCACACCAATCTAAATATATACTGCACATTTACAGGCAGAGCATGGGGATGTTGGTTTCAAAACCACAGTGTCTTGTCTTTTCCGATAGCGCCCTTTATTTTTCTTTTGTATCTTTTGATTTTTGAAAGTGATTTCTGAGCTGGTAGGGGTTAGGGTATCCCGCTCAGGGACGCCTACAGCTAGTCCACATACATTGGGGTTCAAACTCTGAACTTTTCGTCTGGGAGTCAATTACCGTAACCACGCCTCTGTGTTAACATTATGACTTAGCATTAGTTAGCATTATAATTGTGGTTATAATTATATTATTACTTAAACAATGTGTGTGTGTGTGTGTGTGTGTGTAGGTGTGCGTGTGTGTGTGTGTGTGTGTGTGTGTGTAGGTGTGTGTGTGTGTGCTAATAACTACTATTATTATTATTATAACAATGGCTGCTACAGTGATAAACTAGGCTGATGAGAGACATTGTTTATGGTTGGTTATTGATATTATTAATTAGGGAGACTCCAGCAGGGCTAGATGTGTGAGTGTGAACATAGACAGGTCATGAAGACATCATTAACACATGATTTATAATTATCACACGATCACCATCTCTTCCTGTGGCTCACAAACAGTGAAGGACACCCGAGCTGCTATGAACATGTGTGAAAATGTATGTGTTATGTTGGTTAATGATTGCTTAATAAGCGTGTGTGTGTCTGTGTTTGCCTGTGTATGTGTGTTTGTATGTTTGTGTGCCTGTATTCACCTGTGTGTGTGTGTGTATGTGTGTGTGTGTGTGTGTGTGTGTGTGTGTGTGTATGTGTGTGTGTGTGTGTGTGTGTGTTTATACGTGGTCTATATGTCTTGTGTGCTCGTGTATGCGGTGAGTGCTTGTGTTTGTGTGTTTGTATTAGGTTTGCATTAACCTCCCCGGCCATTGTGTTAATCATTTTAGAAGGGTTTTTAATGATGAACGTATTTAGCAGCTATTTCAATGTTCAAACGAGTCCAAAAGACACCAAAAAGCTCTACCTACTAATAACAATGTGTTTGTTATTTAGTAAACATGAATAGAACAGGTAGCGATGTTTTTCCTTTTATGGTGATCCGTCCCCCACAATAGCGCCTGTGTGATTTACTACCGGGTAAATAATACTAGTCCTGCTGGGAAATTGATTCAAAACTTTGCACAATGTTGAAACCACCTATTTGCCTTCTGATAATTGATAATCTCCTACTTTGGAAACCGTGTGTGTTCGGAAACTTTTAGGCTACATTGAAGCTGTAACCAATTTGAACTCGGACTGATGAGTTGATCCGAAAGCCACTGACGTGATTTTTTTTCTTCTATTTTGCGTTATTAAAATATTACATTTGTTAAACCAACTGAATCACTTTAGAAAACGATCAGTTGATAAAAATGCGATTCTGTAGCAGTGGTCTCCGCCTGCTACGTTTACAGGCAGTGAAAGATGCGCACTATTAATGGACTTTTTGTTCTTTATTTTTTTCTTCACCGAATATTCGTTTGGAAACCTAACGAATATCCAAAGCTTGAAATGATGTATTCGGGCCAGCACTAGTTTGTATGTGCTTGCGTACCTGTGCACCTGTGTGTGTGGTTGCGTACCTGTGCACCTGTGTGTTTGGTTGTGTACCTGTGTGCCTGTGTGTGTGTGTGTGTGTGTGTGTGTGTGTGTGTGTGTGTGTGTGTGTGTGTGTGTGTGTGTGTGTGTGTTTGCACTTGCATGTCTCACTGCAGGATGTCACGATATAAGATGAGCACGATCACATCACTGAAACAGACAGTAATATATAATGGTGGCAAACAATTGGCTGAAACAGAAAGTTACATATAACTGAGACACAGGATATGGTGAAACAGAAAGTAATGTATAAGCGAGGCACAGAATTGACTGAAACAGTATTACACAGGGAGGCTCTGGATTGGCTGAAAAAAAAACAGTAATCTATAACAGAGTCTCAGGATTGGCTGGTTGAGACAGGGCACCAGACAAATTGTGTATATGGTACAATGGGACATATTCTCTATGAGGAGGGCGGGCAGGGTGCCAATGACAGCAAGAGAAAGAGGGAGAGTGTGGGAACAAGGAGATTGAGAAGTAAAACAAAGCCATTTAGGGGAGCGCACACACACACACACACACACACACACACACACACACACACACACACTCTCTCTCTCTCTCTGGTGTGTGCAGGATTCTCCAGAGCCTGGTCAGAGAGCCGGTTCACGGCTGGTTTTAATTATTTAAAACAGCAGATTAAGAGAACAAAATGTGGTTCCCAGGAGCTCCTGGGGTAATCGCCTGGTGCTCTAATTATGTTGTGTGGTGAGGCAAGAGGAGGGAAGAGAGGAGAGAGAAGAGTTGGAGAAGACAGAAAGGGTAAGCGGAGATGAGAGAGGATCAAAGGAGAGGAGAGAGGACAGGGAAGGAGGAGAGGAGAGGGGTGAGAAGAGATGATAGAGAGGAGAGGAAGAGAAAGAGAGGAGAGGGGAGAGGGGAGGGGGTAAGAGAAGCAAGAGGAATGGGAGGAGAGGAGGAGAGAAGAAGAGGGGATCAAATAGGCACAAGGAGAGGAGATGAGGAGGGGAGGATAGAGGAGTTGAGAGAAAAGGACAGGAGCAGAAAAGAGTAGAGGATGAAAGAGGGAAGAGGAGGAGTGCAGAAAAAACCACAGAAGAGAGGAAAGAGAAAGATGTGAGGAAAATGAGAGCAGTAGGGCTAGGAAAGGGGAGTGAAGGAAGAGGCGAGGGCATGAGAGGAAAACACGAGGAGAAGATAGATGAGAGGAAATGGAGAAGAAGGAAAAAGAGCAAAGGAGAGAGAGGAGAGTTGATGTGGGGTGAAGGCAGTGGACTTGGTCTAACTCCAACCATCCACACTAATTAAAAAGAGAAAAGGTGTTTTTCTAGGACGCTGGCATAGAGGACTGCAGGCACACACACACACACACACACACACACACTAGAAACTCACACAAACAACACACACACTGTTGCTCTCCCTCCCTCACACACGTGTGCACAAAGTGAATTTTTAACACCCATATTAACACACACACACACATGCACACACAAACTTACTGAGCGGCTGGGCTGGTACAGCCTCGTGAGAGTTTTGACATAACATGAGCATGAAGATGAATGCAGAAAGAATTAAAGCACAACATTAGGGGGAAAAACACAGAGAAAAGGAAAGTGTTGTATGTGATAAGACAGTAGCATGTGGATGGCTGTACAGCATGCAACCAAGCATGTGAATCTATGCTTTCATGTAAGTTGTAAATCCAGGGTTACGTAGAGTCTCATATAAACTGCTCTATTACCCAAACAAACTTTTTAATTACACACAGCAGTGGACCTGGAGAGACAGAGACAGGAGAGAGACAGAGACAGAGACAGAGAGAGAGAGAGAGAGAGAGAGAGAGAGAGAGAGAGAGAGAGAGAGAGAGAGAGAGAGAGAGAGAGAGAGAGAGAGAGAGAGAGAGAGAGAGAGAGAGACAGACACTATAAAACATGCCAGTGTGGAAACTTAATGTTAGACCAGGACATAGCCTTCATGAATAACTCTCACCTAACACATGAAGATTACACAAACACTCATACTTTAGGTGATATCAGCAGGCTAAATCAGCTAATTAGATACCCCCTACATCTTATTAAAACACACACACACACACATGCGCACACGCCCTCTCTGTGCCCCAAAACATCTCCTGTCTGCTCATTATACATCAGCTAATTAAAACGCCCAGCAGGAGGTCAGAGGTCGCTGGTTAATCAATCAGAGAGAGAGGACCTGGTGGTCCTTATCTCCCGCCTCATCACCCAGCTAGTGTGGGAGATAAGAGAGAGAAGTCTCCAACTCTTCTGTGTTTAGCTTTTTACCAAGGTGGAAAAATCGACCGGCCAAGCAACTGTTTCAGTATGTAACCCTGAATGTTTTTACCTGCCAAATGGTCCAATCTATCCAACATTGGCAGGTGGCATGTGTTCATTTTGGACCCTGAGCATAGAGTTCCTCTCAGAGAACCCCCTTACCGTATCACATCTGGTATCAAGATATAGAGAGTGAAAGATGGTTCTAGAACTAACCCCAACACAAAACACTGCACAGAGCCCAAAGGCTGCCTCCACACACCCAACCAAATTATGTGGACACAAAAACAAGTAATTGGAAAGGATCACTGGAGTGCTCTTTGGGCTACAAAAGAGAGTACACAGTGGCTGACTACTTGACCACCGTGACAGACCAAAAGCTGAGGAAGTCCATGACGAGGTACAGACTCAGTGAGCACAGCCTTGCGAGAAAGGACGCCATAGACAGACCTGACTCCCTAGAGAAGACATGCTGTATACCCCTGCACACAAAACAAGCTGCACTTTCTAACTTCCTGTGAATTGTACCAGGATATCAGAGACACACAAAGACAACACCGAAGACATCAACAAATTGACATACTTGAGAAACAAATATGTACAACAACGGCAGTAACATCTGTGGCATCCTGCGACCGGAAGGGACAACAAGTCCAGGGTAATGGAATTCCCTTTGGCAAGGCAAATGTACGTTTTCCATGCCAATAAAGCCCTTTGATTCTTGGTGTGAGTCAGAGTGTAGGAGGAATCATGTTACATTTCAGGCTTGGGGAGAACATTAGCTAGCTACAGCGAGGCCTAAAAGGGTGCTAACACTAGGCTAACAGCTGCTAATGCTAAGCCAACAGTCACAGATGAAAGGAAAAGACTTCACCGTCTAGCAAGCGCTTTCAAGTAAAACCCTCCTAATGGAGGCCTGCCATGCCTGTCTAGATGACAGGAGGAGCTCGCAGAGAGACAGAGAGGGGAGAGGGAGAGAAAGAAAGAGCGATAGGGAGAGAGAGAAACCAAAAGAAAGAAAGAAAGAAGGTGAGTGATACAGCAAGAGTCACAGAGAGAGGTGAGAGAAGGAAAAGGGCAGGACGTTGTGAAAGAGAAAGAAGGGGAGAAAAGATGCATGCTTCATTTAGACCTCTGAGCTATAAGGACACCCCATACACTGGTAACATCACTGACGAAAACATACTGACAGAAACAAAGACAATTCCAACGATTCTAGAAAAGCTAGTGTAAAAGCTGTAGTATATTAATTTATAATAATCTTACATTCTTATAAATGAACACACAAACATACAGCCCCTTGAGGCTCATCAAAGGCTTGTGTTGGCTCCTGAGATGTAAGCAATTGCGAGAAAGGAGGAGAGATGTAGAGAAACAGGAGTTGAGAAAAAAAGAAAATAGAAGTAGAAAGTGAGGGGTAGGGGTAGAGAAAGCGTTTGGTTGAGGTAGAGCTAGGTAGATAGAGGTGAATAAGATGTAGACAGAGGTAGAGAAAGAGGGGAATTGAGGTAGAACAAGACGTGAGTCGAGGTAGAGGTGAGTTGATTTAGAGAGGTGAGTTGAGGTAGAGGTAAGTTGAGATAGAGAGGTGAGTTGATTTAGAGAAGTGAGTTGATTTAGAGGTAAGTTGAGTTAGAGAGGTGAGTTGATTTAGAGAAGTGAGTTGATTTAAAGAGGTGAGCTGATTTAGAGAGGTGAGATGAGTTAGAGGGGTGAGTTGAGGTAGAGGTGAGTTGATTTAGAGAGGTGAGTTGAGGTAGAGAGGTGAGTTGAGGTAGAGAGGTGAGTTGAGTTAGAGAGGTGAGTTGATTTACAGAGGCGAGAGAAAGTTATGTTGAGGTAGAGTGAGGTAGAAAGTAATGAAGCAAGTTAATCACAGTGAGCGATACAGGGCCTCATATGCTCTGTGAATCAAACTAGATGACCCACAGACATAATTAGTCTTATACTGCTTTCTGATAACACCACATGAACACAATTATTCCTCTATCCTCTCCATTAGTTCATCCCCATCTCCTCAACCCATCTCTCTCTCATCCCCTATTACTCCGTCCATCTCTCCTCCCATCCCTCTTATCTATCCCTCACTCCCTATCCCTCTCCCCCTGATCCTCTCCACTCCTCCGTCTCTTCCCTTTCTTCGCTATCACTCCACCCCTCCCTCCTCACCCCATGACTCCCCAAACCTCATGCAATCCCTATAACCACAGTCATATCTCTTCTCTCCTGTACCATTAGTCTTAAAAACACAATACTATGCTGTACTAACGCACACACACAATAATACACTATGCCCTGAATATGCAGTACTACCTTGAACACAAACTAGCACCCTGTACCCGTGTTCAGGTAGCAGATCAGATGGTCGCTACGGTGCCACAACAGAGGAAGATGACATCGCTGGAGAGAAATCAATTACTGAGGCCCTAATGTGGCGTGAAATCAGCCACGCTGCTTAGAAGAGGAGCACATGGAGCGCTATTCTCTGTGGAGGAGTGCCCTCTAAAGGCCTCTGGCAGTGAACCAGTGAGAGGGAGGGAAGGAAGGAAGGAAGGAAGGAAGGAAGGAAGGAAGGAAGGAAGGAAGGAAGGAAGGAAGGAAGGAAGGAAGGAAGGAAGGAAGGAAGGAAGGAGAGAGAAGAAAGGAGAGAGAGATGAAAGGAGAGTGAAGGAAGGAGGGGCGAGAGAGAGAGAAAGAGAGAGGGGGGGAGAGAGGGGGAGAGAGAAGGAAGGAGGGGGGACAGAGCGGGGGGAAAGAGACAGAGACCGAGGGGGAGAGAGAAGGCAGGAGGGGGAAGAGAGACCGAGACCGAGAGCGAGAGAGATGTGTGTGTATTCGGCTTTGAGTGTCTGTGTGAGTGCACAGGTATACACCGGTGCTTCGAATCCGTTTGTTTTTTTGCCTCTGTGGGTTGTTAAGGTATAGAGAGGTGTAAGATGTGTGTGTTCGTGAGTGTCTGTTAGTGAGAGTGTAAGTACGTGTTTGGAATATGTTTATTCTACACTGCTCTCGATCCCCACCAGCACCCTCGTATTTCCAAATGGCTCCTTATCCTTGATAATACAGATCATAAATCTTCCATCTTCTCTTGATTTCTGTCTTCCACGCCTCCCGCCATTATCCCACACACGCTTAGAAAACACGCTTGCAAAACCCTGCCTCCTCCCCAACCTACACACACAATAATACACTATGCCCTGAATATGCAGTACTACCTTGAACACAAACTAGCACCCTGTACCCGTGTTCAGGTAGCAGATCAGATGGTCGCTACGGTGCCACAACAGAGGAAGATGACATCGCTGGAGAGAAATCAATTACTGAGGCCCTAATGTGGCGTGAAATCAGCCACGCTGCTTAGAAGAGGAGCACATGGAGCGCTATTCTCTGTGGAGGAGTGCCCTCTAAAGGCCTCTGGCAGTGAACCAGTGAGAGGGAGGGAAGGAAGGAAGGAAGGAAGGAAGGAAGGAAGGAAGGAAGGAAGGAAGGAAGGAAGGAAGGAAGGAAGGAAGGAAGGAAGGAAGGAGAGAGAAGAAAGGAGAGAGAGATGAAAGGAGAGTGAAGGAAGGAGGGGCGAGAGAGAGAGAAAGAGAGAGGGGGGGAGAGAGGGGGAGAGAGAAGGAAGGAGGGGGGACAGAGCGGGGGGAAAGAGACAGAGACCGAGGGGGAGAGAGAAGGCAGGAGGGGGAAGAGAGACCGAGACCGAGAGCGAGAGAGATGTGTGTGTATTCGGCTTTGAGTGTCTGTGTGAGTGCACAGGTATACACCGGTGCTTCGAATCCGTTTGTTTTTTTGCCTCTGTGGGTTGTTAAGGTATAGAGAGGTGTAAGATGTGTGTGTTCGTGAGTGTCTGTTAGTGAGAGTGTAAGTACGTGTTTGGAATATGTTTATTCTACACTGCTCTCGATCCCCACCAGCACCCTCGTATTTCCAAATGGCTCCTTATCCTTGATAATACAGATCATAAATCTTCCATCTTCTCTTGATTTCTGTCTTCCACGCCTCCCGCCATTATCCCACACACGCTTAGAAAACACGCTTGCAAAACCCTGCCTCCTCCCCAACCTACACAAAAGACCAAGTGTGGATGAAAAATTACCTTCGTGAAATAAAGACGGCAAAGCAAATGTGTTTGGAACGAGCTAGGCCATTACCGTGTCATATCATCGCAGGCAAACACAAACTGTACGTAATTACACCACTGATGGCTGAGTGACTGACACACAACAATTAAATATGAGAACAAAAGGAGTGGGAAGACGAGGAATGAAATAAATGTGAGGAGAAGTCTGAGAAGCAGGACATTTAAATAAATGTACAGCAGGACTGATGGAGGTTTATCTTGATTAGTGGACAGAACCGACCAATGGCGGCTGGCCCAAGACCAACATAGCTGTGTAGATACAAGGAGTTACCAAATGATTTGGCACTGCAAACACTCGTTGCAGATACTAAAATTATAATTTATTAAATAGATTATGGTTTGGGGTCAAGAATAGTCAATTGGCAAGGATGTTTGGGTGTTTGTTGACTCCCAGTAGACATGTTTTGGGTTCGAACATCAAAGTTCTGCAGTCCACCATTAGAAATGACTAAAATCATTTTAAGCTATTAATACAAATATGTTTCATCCAACACACACATACTGTATGTATATACACACACACATATATATACACACATACATATACATACACATATATATATAAATATATATATATATAAATATATACATACATATATATATATACATATATATATATAAATATATACATATATATAAATATATACATATATATATAAATATATACATATATATATATAAATATATACATATATATATATAAATATATACATATATATATATAAATATATACATATATATATATAAATATATACTTATATATATAAATATATACATATATATAAATATATACATATATATAAATATATACATATATATATATAAATATATACTTATATATATAAATATATACATATATATAAATATATACATATATATATATAAATATATACATATATATAAATATATACATATATATATATATAAATATATACATATATATAAATATATACATATATATAAGTATATACATATATACACACACATATATATACACATACACATATATATATATACACATACACATATATATATACATATATATATATATATATATATACACACACACACACACACATACATATATATATACACACATATATATATAAATATTAGGCTGTCAAGCCATTAAAATATTTAACTGCGATTAATCGCATGTTTGCCATAGTTAATCGCAATTAATTAAAATGAATCACACATTAACACAAAACAACAGACTGAAGCAATCCAGGGAACCACACAGGTCAAGCACTTATAAATATGCTCAAATCACAACTCAGAAATACTTCTGACGAGTTAAAGCTCTGGGTCCCGCTGCTAGCCACATCTTTTTGTTTTGCTCACAAATGGCATTCAGTTTGAAAACTTCAGCCCATGCTGTTAATTTACCGTAGCATATACTTTTCATTCATTATTGACTGGGATTTAAGGAGAATTGCACACAAAATGACAGTCAAACAACATCTATAAACAGATTGCAAAGGAAATGTATGCAGTTATACATATTTCCCTCATGAGCTCATACCGGCTTCAAGTCTAGGCTTCAAGAAAGTCTCGTTTTGCTTCACATTGAAATATGTTGAAACGTAAGTACTATGGCTGCGATCGTTTGGCTACGTAGCGCTTGGGTTATGCTGCTTAGAGACATAATTATTTTGGAAATCACCCTCGCTCATCTTTCATTATAACAGCGGAACTGGCAGTTTGTTTCACACAAAGCAGAAGGAAGTAGCAGGGAGCAGCCTCGTCCTATGAGGTTATAGAAAATTCAACTACCATGGGGATGTGTGAATAATGACAAGTATAGGCATACATATACTTATCAGAATCAGAATCAGAAAAGCTTTATTGCCAAGTATGTTTTTTACACATACAAGGAATTTGTCTTGGTGATGTAGGTGCACGTCACATTCTCTAAAATAAGTTAAATAGGTTAAACAGAACAAACAATATAAGTATAAATATATGTATAAATATATACACACACACAGAACGTATAAAAAAAATTAGTGTAAGAATTTAGATTACAAGAGCAGGTTAAGTACAGTGGCATGTAGAGCCAGAGGTGGGGTGTGGAGAGAGTCAGGGTGGTTTCCGGGCCTTGTTAATAAGGCTAGTGGCGGAGGGGAAAACACTGTCCTTGTGACGAGAGGTTTTGGTCCTGATGGACCTCAGCCTCCTGCCAGAGGGGAGTGGCTCAAAGAGTTTGTTGCCGGGGTGGGAGGGGTCAGCCACAATCTTTCCTGCACGCTTCAGAGTCCTGGTGGCGTAAAGGTCCTGGAGCGGCGGCAGATTGCAGCCAATCACCTTCTCAGCTGAGTGAATGACACGCTGCAGTCTGCCCCTGTCCTTGGCTGTGCTAGCAGCGTACCAGATGGTGATGGAGGATGTGAGGATGGACTCAATGATGGCTGTGTAGAAGTGCACCATCATTGTCTTTGGCAGGTTGAATTTCTTCAGCTGCCGCAGGAAGTACATCCTCTGTTGTGCTTTCTTGACGAGGGAGCTGATGCTCAACTCCCACTTGAGGTCCTGGGAGATGATAGTTCCCAGGAAGCAGAAAGACTCCACAATGTTAATTGTGGAGCCAGAGAGGGTGATGGGGGCAGGTGGGGCTGGGTTCTTTCTGAAGTCCACAACCATCTCCACTGTCTTTAGAGCGTTGAGCTCTAGGTTGTTTTGCTTGCACCACTTCACCAGGTGGTCAGCCTCCGACCTGTAGGCGGACTCGTCTCCATCCGAGATGAGTCCGATGAGGGAGGTGTCGTCCGCGAACTTCAGAAGCTTGACAGACTGGTGACTGGAGGTGCAGCTGTTGGTATACAGGGAGAAGAGCAGAGGAGAAAGAACACAGCCCTGAGGGGATCCGGTGCTGATGGTCTGTGAGTCGGAGACGTGTTTCCCCAGCTTCACATGCTGCTTCCTGTCAAACAGGAAGTCAGTGATCCACCTGCAGGTGGAGTCAGGCACACCAAGCTGGGAGAGTTTCTCCTGAAGCAGAGCCGGGATGATGGTGTTGAAGGCAGAGCTGAAGTCCACAAACAGGATCCTGGCATAGGTTCCTGCGGAGTCCAGGTGCCGGAGGATGTAATGGAGGGGCAGGTTGACTGCATCGTCTACAGACCTATTGGCTCTGTAGGCAAACTGCAGGGGGTCCAGGAGCGGGACGATGATGTCTTTGAGGTGAGAAAGCACAAGGCGCTCAAAGGACTTCATAACCACAGAGGTCAGGGCGACGGGTCTGAAGTTATTAAGTCCTGTGGTCCTTGGTTTCTTGGGAACAGGAATGATTGTTGATCATTGATCATCGTTGATGATTGTTGTTATGCACAAACCTAAAAAAATAAAACCCAGATGGGGAGAGTGAAGCCCGCTCTCCAGTGAGATGCAGGCTGGTTATTCCTATAACCGAGATCAATGAAACGGGCAATATGTTTATGGTTAAGTGAAGCCTGCCTTTATTGAGAGTCTGGGCGATTTAAAGAGGAATTACGTCAAATGCAGGACAAGCATTAATTGTCTCAGTGACTGAACATAATGACAGCGCGTCTTGTCCACAATTCTTCGTGTGCACAAAAGTTTTTGAGTCACGTGATCGGCTCCTGTAATTGCTAGTTGCCATCCGACAACAAAGTTCTGCTCCTCCGCACCGTTCATCTCTAAATGAAAATGAATGTCTATCGGTCACGCGTCACCCCTGTCTAAATAGTCCAATACCTGCGTTAATGCATAAAAAATGGTGCTGTTAAAACAAATTTGCGTTGACACCGTTATTATCGCAGAGCCCTAATATACAGCACTAATATATATTTGGTACAAGCCTCTCTTTTGAGCGAATCCTGCTTTTCAACAGTAATGAAAGGAACTGAAAACACTCTTTAATAATGCTGTCTGATCTTTCATAATGGAACTAACATTTCTGTCACCAAGGATTTACAAAAAAATAAAGATCTAATGGTCTTTTTTTAAATGTCACAGCCCACACAGAGCAATATTAAAGATAGGCGACAAAGACAGGAGAGAGGAAGCGATAGAGACGGAAAGAGACAGAAAAAAAGACAGACGGCAGAGCGGGATTAAGACAGACAGACGGAGAGCAAGACAGACACAGACAGACAAACAGACAGAGCAGGGGAAAGACAAACATACAGACAGCGAGACAGAGACAGACGGAAAGACAGACAGGGAGACAGACAGACAGCGAGACAGAGACAGACAGACAGACCGAGGGCGACAGAAAAAGAGGGATGTAGAGAGAGAAGACAGAATGAACAAGGATCACTGAAGTTATAGAAGGTTGAAAGGCTAATCTATGAATATTATTAGATTTAATTATTGACCAGAGTCGTGTTATTAGAAAGTGAGGGCAATGTTTATTTATTACAAATGTAATATATGAATAATTACTTTTTTTATGTATTATTATTTAATAAGGCCATTTCATGTAATCTGGTTCGCAATACTCGACAGCATTCTTCACCCCAGTCACAAACTGATCAGGTGTGCTGCCATTCGTGATCAGTTAGTCTTTTCATTTCTACACTTGACCTTGGTTTGATTAGAAATAAAATAATATCCATGGATGTACGAACGATTGAGCTTTCAAGAGATTGTGGGAAGGATCACGTGTGGGTGGGGGCTTGCGGCACGTTAAAGGGGCGGGACAAAAGTTTAACTTGTGAACTTTATGCAAATGAGCACGCAGTGTGGTGCAGGTTCAGCCATAGGATTGGACATCCAACATTCAGGGAATACTGGCGTTCCGCATACGCCAGTCCGTATGGTCCATACGGACTCATGTTGAATTTCATTTCCTGGTTCAAGCACTCCCACAAGCAGCAACTAGAGGGTGCAGGGCAATGCCATGTGTTGTCCATCGTGAGGTTTGTTTCAAACCTCATATTTTGATCATTTTAAGGGCATATCTTCTCATCGTTATTCCATTAGACTATAAAACTGGGTATCACGATAAGTCGTCCATTTCATGACAATACAATACCAGCCAAAGGTAATCAATGACAATATTGAATCACGGCGGACATAATGTGTAGAAGCCAACATAAAACATCTAGACTACATAATATTTCAATTGAGCTTTGAGTTCCCAACTCATTTGATTTCCACACTAATCTAAAAAGAAAAAGGAAGAGAGAAGAGGATTGCTGGTATCTACCCTTTGATCTGGGACATTTCACTTTGATGTGGAGGATGAGAGAGAGACAGTTGAGAAGGAGAAACACAACCATTAACATTGAGATATGTTGAATGATGATGGAACTGTCAATACTAATACTAATTATCATCAGGCCACTCACAGAAAATGCCTCATAACCAAAAATACTATTAAGTAAAGTCCTGTTCAGCATGATCATAGCTTAAAAACTATCTGAATAGTATATATTATTATACATAGTGATGTATGATAACTCATACATGATCAGGTTGCCGTTTCATTGCCTCATTGTGTTTCATAAGAAGAATATCGTAAATAAGGAAGGAGGAAAGAATAACATATCTTTCCAAGCAGGGGAAGGTCATTTTCAGAACCTCTCTGTGTGTGTTATGTATAATACTGTTGTATTTCCCTATGTGTGTGTGTGTGTGTGTGTGTGTGTGTGTGTGTGTGTGTGTGTGTGTGTGTGTGTGTGTGTGTGTGTGTGTGTGTGTCCTGTAGAGAGATGGTGTAGTGATGCTGTGATCTTTGGAAGCCTCTTCTAATTGGAGCTTGTTTATTGCCAGAAAAGACGCTGGGAAAGGGCAGCTAATGCTTGTTTACACATTCCTCAAACAGAGACCCTAGCACCACCCCTCTGCTGCTCAACACACGGACAACAATCACTCCATATTACAATGTAGAGTTAGTTACTAACACATTTAGATAAGAATCACTCCATATTACAATATAGTTACTTACTTAAACAGAGATAACAATCACTCCATAATACGATAAAGTAAAAACGATATACGTTACTAACAGAGAAAATTACCAGTTAGTTGCACACACACACAGATAAAAAAAATCATAAAATCAATCCATATTATAAAATATAATGTAGAGTTTGTTATTAAGACAAAAGGAAAACAATAATCGTATCATAATATATAATGTAGCGTTAGTTATTAACACATATAGAAAACAATCAATCCATTTGATAATATATAAAGTAGAGTTAGTGACTTACAGAGATAGCAATCACTCCATATTATAATATAGTTATTAACTAACGTATAGTGAAAACAATCAATTCATATTATAAAAGATAATTACTTACAAAGATAGCAATCTCTCCATATTATGATATAATGTAGCCTTAGCTACAAATACAGATCATCCCAATCACTCCATATTGCAAACACCGTATAATTAATTACTGAGCTAATATAGAGGCCTTGACAATCTTATTAATTAAGTTTAGAGCGAGAAATGGTTTTTTTATCCATGGTCACACTCACACATCCATGGTCAGAATACTAATAATAATAATAGTAATAAAAGTAATACTACTAATAATAAATACTACTACTATTAATAATAATACTTCTACCACTAATATAATAATAATAATAATAATAATAATAATAATAATAATAATAATAATAATAATAATAATAATATGTCCATAGGCAAAGGAATTCAACTGGAAGCAAAGAAAAAGTAAGCTAAAACAAGACGTGCGTGCACGTGCCTGTATGTATGTGTGTGTGTGTGTGCTGAAGTGTCATACCTTTTACGAGTCAATATCCCTAGATCATGGTGATAAGTAGGACAGCGTTGTAATAACATTCAGTAGAAGATATGAGAAAAGCATCAAGGTCTGTCTCACCTTGGCTTAAATCACCACCCTACGCGAGTTTCACACCTACCACAGGCATTTAGGGATAAAGAGTTCCACCTGTAAATTCTGATTACTAAACGTTTCGCATATAAATTGTTAAATGTTTGACAGGTTGGGTAAGGATTTAATAAGTCGTCTTTATTTTATTTAAAATATGTCTGCATAAACACTCTACGTAACCTGAGAAATGAACCAGCAGCCCCCTCTTACTCCCCCATCACCCCCCACCCACACCCACACCCATACACAAAAAGCTGCAGAACTACCAGAAATCATTTGACAAAAATTCAGAGATTCTAATTATACAAATTCTGGGACTCCATTCTCCAAACCACACTGGTGACATAAATGACGTGAATATAAACAAACAAATACACAAATGAAGACATGAAATGCATCAAGAGAAATACCACTTGTATGGTTAAATAGGTCTGTAACGAAATTGACCAGTCATGCAAACCACTGAAACAGCTGGAGTGTCTTTGTTCCATGCAACAAATACAAGCTATGGTGTAATGCCAGGGGACAGTTAAATATTTATGCAACTACAGTGTAACATGAATATATAATTAGTACATTATGTATCCAATCTGTTTAGCTTCATTGTTACATGCCATCTTGACCTTGTATTCTTTGTTTAGGAATCGCCATGAGTACAATTGAAAAATAAATACACATCATGTCGAAGGATTTCCATCTGGGGGTCATCGTGACAGTCAAGAGACAAACATTGATAGAGACGCTCCCTCCCCGCCTGCTGCTAAAAGACAAGTCAAACGCTGAACGGTGGTGCTTGACTCCTTTTTCCTTCCTTTGTGAACTCTTCTGCTGTAGTTTTCTGCTGTTTACCATCTTCTAGTCTGCCTCCCTGAACCCCTGAAGTATACGCTTGTTTAGTTCCTGTGTGTTGACACTGATTATTCTAGGAGCTCTTCAGAGCCTCCTTTAGGAAACACAGCAAGTGCTGAAACTTGCAAGTGCTGTCAGACTCTTGTTGGGCCTCTACGTGCCACGTTTGTTTATCTCACTGTTAGTCCCGTCTTTCCTGGGGAATTAGTCAGAGGCTCTGGTGTCTAACCTGCTTCCAGCTATTACAATGTCAGGTTGGTTGGGAGGACCCACGCTGTGCTGACTAAAAGCCTCTTGTGCATCCACGCCTCCCCCGTCGCGCAAACACCCCTCCCCCCTATCGCACACACACGCCTCCCCCCTATCGCACATCCACGCCTCCCCCGTCGCGCAAACACGCCTCCCCCCTATCGCACACACACGCCTCCCCCCTATCGCACATCCACGCCTCCCCGTCGCGCAAACACGCCTCCCCCCTTTCGCACATCCACGCCTCCCCCTGTCGCGCAAACACGCCTCCCCCGTATCGCACATACACGCCTCCCCCCTATCGCACACACACGCCTCCCCCTGTCGCGCAAACACGCCTCCCCCTGTCGCACACACGACCCCCCATCGCACCTCCCCCCTATCGCGCACACACAACCCCCATCGCACCTCCCCCCTATCGCACACACACGCCTCCCCCTGTCGCGCAAACACGCCTCCCCCCTATCGCACATCCACGCCTCCCCCTGTCGCACACACGCCTCCCCCTATCGCACACACAACCCCCCATCGCACACACACGCCTCCCCCTGTCGCGCAAACATGCCTCCCCTCTATCGCACATCCACGCCTCCCCCTGTCGCGCAAACACGCCTCCCCCTGTCGCACACACGACCCCCCATCGCACCTCCTCCCTATCGCGCAAACACGCCTCCCCCTATCACGCACACACGCCTCCCCCTTTCGCGCATACACGCCTCCCCTTATCGCGCACGCCACCAGCCTTACGCATACGCCACCAGCCTGACACTCATACACACACTACCAGCCTTACACACACACTACCAGCCTTACACACACACACGCCACCACCCGATCGCGCATACACACTCATTTTCCAGACATAACCAGCCTCTCGTGCATACCTACAACCAGCCTCTAGTGCAGCCTTTCCCAAACTTCGGGTCGTGACCCAAAATAGGTAATAGTAAAATGCATAACAATGCTGTGAATTCATTTTCCTAATTAAAATAGAAAAGCGTTCTTTTTTGCTACGCTGTCTACGCTGGCTCACACATACACACCACCACTCTCACACATACACCCCCCCCCCACTCACGCATACACACTACCAGCCTCTTGCACATACACACCATCAGCCTGATGCACATACACACCATCAGCCTGATGCACATACACACCACCAGCCTCTTGCACTTACACACCACCAGCCTCTTGCACTTACACACCACCAGCCTCTTGCACTTACACGCCACCAGCCTCTTGCACTTACACACCACCAGCCTCTTGCACTTACACACCACCAGCCTCTTGCATTAACTCTTTCTGCTAAGAGCAGGGCTCACAGCAGATAAACCACTCATTAAATTACCAAAATAGAAACAGACTAATGCTAATAAATACTGAAAAAAAAAAACTAGTAAAAAGAGGCAGGGACAGAAGATACTTAATTAAGACTCATCACTGCATTAGGTCACGACAATAACACGACAAAAACAGGCTTACTAACAGGCTTAGGCAATTTTACTCCATAACTAATATTTCAAGTTCACTTCAAATGAATTTGCAACACGTCACTTAATGGTAGGAAAATAAGCCTTATTTGTAGTTGTGTTTGAGACTCAAAGGTTACCTTATATATTCTTGTGTCGATAAAGAATAGTCTTAAAGTAAAGAAATGCTACAATCTCAAATGCTACAGTAACATTTTAACTAGCTTGTAGCTTACAATTACTTGGACATATCTGTAGTTAAGACTGACAAATAGTGATTATATATATATTTTTTTTAATAAAATCACATCCTATAACTGATGTATTCTACAAATACAAATTGCTGGCAAGCCAAAACTTCTTTCTTTGCTTACAAGAATCCTACTATCAACACTCCCAAAACCACTGCCACCCAGGCAACTGAGCTACGCTAGTTAGCGTCACATAGCCAGTTAGGGTGGACAGAACCCCGTTATTGAGGTTTTTGATTTCGGTACATCTGCTGCCTACTTACTGGGGGGGTTCAATCTTACACAACTCGACTTTAATGGTATTTTGGTAATAACCAGTTACAACCACTTGTTTTAATGGTCCTATAATAATAACCAGTTAGCAGAAGCACATGGAGTTAGCGTCTATCAAAAATAGAGAACATTTTCAGTTAATTTCTTTTGTTTAAGTTTTCTATGGGAATAAAACACTGGTGTAATGTTCACGAAGTGCTATGGCATATGTAAATGTATAAATCAACAACAGGTTTACAGAGGTACAGGCCCAGTGTTTGAGGGTTTGCAATTGTATGTTATTATTGGTATTTCTCTCTTTAGAAACAGTGCAATGAGTAGTTAATTGCGATCTTGTTTGTAATTGATGTTTCTTTGCTTTTATACATTTGTTGATGCCCTTAGCAAGTCTATCAAAAGAGCTCTGTTTGCTTTCATCAAAATGGAAATTCCTTTTGTAACCTTTTTCACCAGAGGTTTTTGTTTTGTGCAACACAAGTAGTATCTCATAGGTGACGTATACATCTGCATAGTCGTTTGTCTAGCTCCAGAATACTGCAAGGACAATGGCTAACGTTAAATGCAAGTCATCAGGGAATTACTCACCTCTGGTTTCTGATCCCCGTAACGCAGGAAGGCAGACATTATGCAGCCATGCAGATAGAGCGGCGCAGAGCAAACAGAAAACAAACAGAATAGAAAGAGCATGGGAGGGAGAGAAAATAGATTAGCACGCTTTAAGCACTACGTGTTGACATGACTTCAGCAGCAGAAAGAAGACACAAAGCATGCAGATTGCTCACTTATAATAACAGCAGCATTATCTCACGTATTCCATTATTTAAATCCGTCATCGATGACAGTGCAGCCAAACAAGCAGTTGGACAATATTTTTAATCTTATGTCATTAAGACCCAGCTGTCATAATCAACACATATTGGAGTAGAGGAAAACATGAATTAATACGCCACCAGTGATAATCCAATAATAGTCCAAAAGCACTCAGCACCAGCAAACAGACAGACAGACAGACAGACAGACAGAAGGCGGATCATAAGGGCAGGCTGTGGTTCATAAAAAGACCCACGGAGAATAAGAGAGAAGGGGAGAGGGAGATAGATAAAGAGAGGGAAAGAGTGGGAGAGATGGGTTGGAGGTAGAGAGAAGGAGAGAGAGATCGGGAGTGGGAGCATTAGAGAGCGGGAGATAGAGCAGGTGGAACACAAAGCAAGGCCGTGGCCCATAACAGAGACCCTACCATCCACAGTGTTTATAAACTACCTGAGATGAGGAGCAGGGAAGGGAATGAAGGTGTGCATTAGGTATGTTATAGACCAATACAGAATCTATCAACCCTCTGCTGATCCCTATTTAGGAGAGATAGCTTCCGGTCCCTGGTCACGCCTACTCTAATACATCCATGCGCCTACGACCAAAACAATGTTTCCCATCACTGACTTCCTGTGAGATGTGTACTAAAGACAGGAGCAAGAAGAACAACTACAACACCAACAAGAACAAAAGGTCCCTCCCCATCTCGTACCGCTAACCGCACATTGAAAGCCTCCACCTCCACGCATCTCCCTGCTGAGAAGAGAGCGCCTGGGGCCGAGGTTAGCTGAAGCCGTAGACGCCAGGAAGGACCCGTCACTCGGCACACCTGTGAGCAGCAACCCAGCTCGGCGCAGCGACGGGAGCGCTAATTAAAGCCGTGAGTCGACAGCGGCAGGAGCGCAGGCAGCAGAGTTCAGGAGTAGACGCCACAGCATCATTAGCCGCGCTTAATTTACAATCACAATGAGATAATATCGCACACGGATCTGATGATTAACTCCAGTTAACCCACCACCATTCAGACAGCACCTGAAAGCTCTGGGAATAATGACTGCATCACCACCTACTCCTACTCTCCACCTCCCTTTCCTCCTCCTCTCTCCTCCTCCTCTACCTCCCGCTCCTTTTCCACCCTTTTCTCCACCTCCCTCTTTCTTATCCTACTCCTCTTCCTCATTCATCTCTTCTTTCACCCTTGCCTCCTCCAACACCCTCTCCTCCTCTTCCTTCTCCATCTCCTCCTCTACCTCAACTACCAGCTAAATTGGCTGCTCCAAACCTGGAACAAGCTATTGATTGCGCAACCTGCTTCCATTCATCCACCTGTTCAAAGAGAAAATGTACATCTTTAAATACATGTTCAGGCAGGAGGAGGAAACGTCCCTGTGTGCCTGTGTGATTGTGCCTGTGTTTAAATGTGTGTTTTAGAAAGTGTAAAAGGGAAACAGAACAAATTTTTAAAAAGCCTTTTTTTGTTCCCGAAACAACATTGCCAGAGAAATGACTGTGAGGGTAGTACTTAGTGAGCTAATTAGTATGGGAAAGATCAAGGCGTCGTGTGGAGCTGAAATCAACCTCAGACTGATGTTAAATAGAGGAACCTATGTTCAAGTTCCCTGGCTTGGAGGTTAACTCCATTGTGCTAGTTCACTTAGCTATTCAACAATATTAAAACACTAATAATTTCTGAGTAACTTCTACAGCGTTTGGACAAGTTGTTCCTTCGATGTTATATGGGAAGATTTCCTTATAGACGGAAATAAGATATGTGTTGAATAAACCTTTCAATGGCACACGAATGCAGGTGGTCAAGACATCTGCTGTATGACACATTCATAAAGTGTCTTGTCTTGCTTATTTGCAAGCTGATTGTCCTAATTGATGACATCTAGCTAAATACTCCTGTCGAAATCCACTGTGGGTTATTTAAGCGACTCCTGTGTCAATGCACATTACGAATTTAACCAGACATTGTACACCATTTCAGTATTCAATTTTTTGTATGCAATGTGTGAACATGATTCCAGACAGACATGCTGTTCTCGCCTACTATATACTTTATATAGTAGGCGAGAACAGCTTGCTATTCAATTTAGTATTCTAGTATACAATTCTGTAGGTTGTATGTGTATGAGGAAAGAGGACGGAGCTCTGTAACGTCTCAAGGGGCCAGCCAACTGGCCTACCGGCTGGCTTCTGGCAGCCACTCTGATGCTGGAAGAAAGCACCCCTTCAACAGGCAGTGTCTGAGGTGGAAGGAGCGCGTTTTGCCTCTTTTCAACTTCTTCAAAGATGTTAAAGTGCCCGACAGCCTTTAGAGTCCAAGAACATTTTTCAAACGCTCCCCTCAGATCAGTGGCCGGCGGCTGGTGTGAAACACCGGGACTTCTCTCTGGCTCCCAACACAACAGGCTCTGAGTGAAAGGCTCCCCTCAACAGCGTGTGCAAAGCAGACTGAGCACATCTAGACTTGTATCAGTGTGGACTTAACTTTGTGTATGTATGAGAAGCAGTTGCACATGTACAAATATGTGCTGTGTACATTTCGTCTCAGATAAACAGAACACAATTAATAAAATTAAATTGATGTTGCTGATATTGGCTAGACCACCCAGAGCACAGAGCTGAAATGTGGTTATTAAGCTTCCCTACTGTGGACAATCCATATCTAGGTGCAGATTGAGTTTGTTTGTGGATATTAAAAAGTTCAAGGAAAATGAGAATAACACAAGCCACACAACACACAGGCTTCTGGTTCAGTAAGGTTTCTCCTGTCTCATCGAGTGTCGTCTGTTGTACACTGCTGAATTTTGGTTTTAAGATGAACTTGGGTAGATAAAAGGTGCATCGTTAACTCTAGGCAGAGTACACGTCTGGTGGAACACAGCATCACGTTTCATGCCCAGGGAGGGCGTTTCTCTGGGCATCGAATGGGCCTCATAATTAAGAACACAAGTACAGCACCACAGCTATCAAAGCTCTCTAATGAGAGAGGAAATAGGAAATCAAAACAGCCTTTCCTGGGGCGAGGTACAATCTCACAATGAAGGCCACTAGTGATTTACAATAGCTGGCCACAATTAGAGCTGATTCATGCGCCCCATCTCCGGTCGTACCCGGCAGCGCCGTAGAACTAGGAAGCATTTTAAAGTGCACGTGTACACACACTGGAATCTCAATGTAAATGTCATCAGCAGATATGTGCATATCAGGGGAAGATCAAATTAATTGTAGCCTATTGACAGGCAAAGGCAACGCCTGTTTGTTTTTTTTGTCATGATGTGCCGTAAAAATGTTGGTTCTTTTTGTGAATAACTGTTTAATTTTGTGTTTATTGTGCACTGTATATTTGTATCAAAATGTTGGGCGCGAGGAAAACAAATATAAACTTGATGGAATTAATTACTTGATTGTTAAACAGACAACTGTTTGGCCAGCTAAACAGTTGTATAAATAAACAAGCCTCCTCTCCCGCAATATGAAAAGCTGTCTCCGCGTGTTTACATGTCGGCCGTCTCATCCAATTACGCCAACTCTCCGCTTCAACTCCACGTCCAAACAGAAATAAACAAAATGTGTTTGGTTTAGTCGCTGTGCTTTTGAAACATTTACCATGTCTCCATCAAAATTGGATTTTGAGTCAACTCAGTGTATTGTTATTAATTCAGAATCAAATACACTGATCCTTCGCTCCTGAATGTTCCGATTCATTTGCAGCACAAAGAAACGGGAGCACTTTAGATGTGGCTTCAGAGATGGTGATGTGATATTAGCCAGGCTAATGTGTTTGCAACCAGTGGTGCAGGTGCGTGTGCCGCACGCCGCAATTAGTCTGACATGTCCAATCTCTGGCCAACAGCGGCCATTTATACAGCAGTGGTAATTACAGCTGTCACATTAACCTTGAGATGGCCGAATTCAAAGCTGGGGTGTGTGTGTGGTGGGGGGGGGGGGGGGGGGGGTGAAGGAAAATAAACCCATGGTGTAACCCAGTGTGGTTCTGAACAAAAATCTTGAGAAGACTGGGAGGCCTGTAGTTATGTGGGCTAACTCTTACGCTACGTCTCAATGCCAAGTATTCAGATTCAGAGTACTTTTGTACTATATGTTGTGTTCTACAATTCTGTCTTGTTTTGATTTGAAAATTGTACAAGCATTTGTTGTGTGTTCATTAAACGTTTTGAATTGAAATCATGAATCTTGTTTAATAGGCTGAAATGTTTATCATCTCTTGTTCTGACACCTTTTTCTTCACCACTACCGTCACTAAAGTTCACAAAATTGTGTTTAAAGGTTTTGAGATAAAAGCAGTGAAGTCTCTGAGCGCTTGAGGAAGAGAGATCGCTGACAGAGAGACGTCTTTAGCGGATGATTATCTATCTTTCTCTCCCTTCGACCTGACTTGTGGTGATGTGTTGTTTCCTGCTCCAACACGTCTTGCTCCTGTAAGCTGTAACCCATCACCCTCACCATGCGTCACCCCTCCCACCCCCTAACCCCTCACCCCCGACTGGCACCGGAGACTAGGGGGAGGACATCACACCCACCTGCATGCAACACGCGGAAGCCACGGCAACCGAGGGGCAACAGCCTGGATGCTCCAAGATTTGCCGTGGTGACAAGTTGTCAGCACAGACAACAGCCGCCTGAGGTGCAATTAGGAGGAGAAGGAGGAGGAGCAGGGCTGTCTTCTAATGGGCCGCGCGATGATCAACAGAGCAAAACACAGTTCAGTCCCACCACTGTCAAGCTCCTTCATCTTCATAATGTGTCACAAAATGCAGGCAAGGGAGCAGAGAGCGAAGCCAATTAAGAAAACAAACTATTTCTTCAGTTCCAATACCTTGTCTGTCTGACCTCGTGGCAGTAGCATTCCAGGAGACACATGCCAAATCAAATTGTTAAATCGTTGCCTATATACCTCTTGTCACATTGTTTCTGAACTTCACTTTTAGATGATTACAATTTTGCTGCTGGCCAGAATCAGCAATGCATGAAAAAAAATCAAGCACATTAAATATAGAATCATTCAATTAAAATACACACACAACAGCATCAAATGTGAATACTCAAACACCACTTTACGATGCAATTCACACACACATCTCGTATGCCACATACACCACTCTATCATGCCACACATGCACCACGCACACACACACACACACACACAAACACAGAAGAAACGTATTTATTTTTTATTATTCATTCTTGATTGTTTGTGATCGACTTGGAGGCCGTTTACCAGTAAAATGGATCGATGGACGCTGCTTTTCAGCGGGCCGTAATTAAGTGCGAGTCTGGTGGATCAATGGAGTCTGGTCTCCCCCACAGCCATCCATCTGTTATCATCAAAGGGACGTGCACGGAAATGACGCATGGTCCTTCTCCTACACATTACTCTGCTGACCTCTGGGGGCTTTTGGAGGCAGAGCTGCAAGCAACGCATGTGGGCTGCATTACTCTTAAGGTAAAGGCATTGATTGAATCGAGTGCTGCTGAACCCATTGTACTACAAGAACCAACAAAGACCTGAACGAAAATTAAGCTGTTGTCGACAATGTAGTCATGTTTATGTTTCACTGGAACGGTGAGTGTGATAAGGCTGTTCAATTCGTCAGATGCCCTAGTCAGAACAACTATAAATGGCCTCCGTGATTTCGTGTTTTATCGTTGGACTGTTTGGCAGTCAGCGTGTTCCTTCGCTGGCCGTACAGATTATATTCGAATCTCAATGTCCATCCAGTTGCCTTTTCTCTTCCTCAGAATCTCCATAATATTGCCACGAATTAATAACAAATGAATCAGCTACAAATTAACAGGACAGCAGGAAATTGTTAACAATGTATCCTAGCAATGCACGATGCTAGGCGTAGTGCATGAGCATTCACATGAACGCGCATCGCTAAGACCGGGCGTAGTTAAGACTAGGAGTAAGTTTGACTGGTGCCACAGACTCAAAGTTCATACTAAAGACTGTTCTTAACAAAAACAGACTTAACAGTTAGGACCAGAATTGGTTAAGACCAGTTGGGGCAACCCACTCCTGGTATTTAGGTGTAAATAAATTCCCCTGTTTCAGCTTGAATTTGAAATGCGTTTTGGTACAAGTGTTCTAGGAAGGGAGGGGGCGGAGGGGGGGGGTTGGGGGTATAAACAACAGACGCCGCCATAAACAACCGCTGCCCAAATGAAGCTCCTCACATAAACACACACCTTGACGCCAGTGTTCCTTGGTCGTAACGTCAAAGAGTATCCTAAAAGGCACTTTGACGTCACGGAAAGAGCATTTAGAACAAAGTGGAACGTTCACAAACTGGTTGGCAGAGACTGGCGAAAACAAAGGATTTTACTCCTGTTTTCTCTAAATGACAGTGTAATTTCAGTAAAAGGGATAAAATGGTATTGATGTGAAGATCATCTATGATGAAAATCATAGAAGACTAGTGAGGTTGACATTCCCGAAGACTTTGTACGTGGTCACGGGCTACCCCGCAGTTGACTCACAATGCACTGATGTTTGCTTCGCTTCCCACAGGTGTAAACAGGCTCTGAATGCAGCAGCGAGACTGCACCCTGTGCCTCTGTTTCAAAATAGTGTTTTTGATACGAGGAGATGTGAGCAGTGGGGTAAGAGTTACAGTGGAAAGTTGATGCAGTTTTACACCAAACAAACAGAATAGCTGGGACAGCCCAGATACCTAGACCTATTAAGCCAGAGATCCTGCTGTCCGCTCTCCTCCGAAAAACAAACCACCAATTTATTTTAATAAGTTGACTCAAGAGAGGTGAGGTGTAAAAACCTCTCCAGCCCACTCCACGTTGAGATGAGATGATCAAACAGACCGATCACAGAGCCAAGATGGACACAAAGACGGTGGGCATAATAACCAGCGTGGAAGTGTGTTGGTTTGGTCAGGGACTCATCTGCACCACAACTCCCCCAAACGCCTGCCCTCAACTAGGGGTTTTCATATTGATGAAGCACGCCATTACTGGAGGTCTCGTGCTATAAAATGTAGAATATTTCATCAACGTCAGAGTGTGTGTCCTTTCCACAACCAGCATGTTATGTACAAGTGTTTCCCCAACATCAGGACAGAGCGTAGTACAGCCGTCCTATGACTGGCTGCCAAGGGAGTGGATTAATATTTAAAGGGCAGAGCTGAAAGAACACTGTTGATTTTTAATCTTTAATGTTGATCCAGATGCTGCTGCTTTTAAGTGAGATGAAACATGCAAATATATGGCTCTTTTAATGAGCAAATACCCCTGACACGAACCCAAACGGACACATTTATAGCACAGGCAGAAACACACGGATAGTCTCTGTGTGTGTTTGGCTAAATTGTCAGTGCCAGATCTCTCTCTCTCTCTCTCTCTCTCTCTCTCTCTCTCTCTCTCTCTCTCTCTCTCTCTCTCTCTCTCTCTCTCTCTCTCTCTCTCTCTCTCTCTCTCTCTCTCTCTCTCTCTCTCTCTCTCTCTCTCTCTCTCTCTCTCTCTCTCTCTCTCTCTCTCTCTCTCTCATGAATTGAGTGGAACCATTCCCAGGAGAATTGTGTAGGATCCTGTTAGTCAGGTGGATACAGGCTCTGATTCCCCAGAGAGAAGAGGAGGAGGAGGAAACACACCCATTCACCAGTGTTGATTTGGAGACTTTGGACCCAGAACAAATTCAGCATCCACCATGTGAGATGATTTATCCATGAACAGGGACATTGCTTGTGTGTGTCACAAGGCTAGCGTGTGCCATGATGCATGTGTGTGTGTGTGACTGTATGTGTACCGCTGTGCTGCTGGCTGTTCCCTCCACACCTGGTTGTTTGTCTACTCGCATGCCATTTAGCAATGTCTATATTAATCAACAAGGTGACGGGTTTGGGGGCACAGACATGACTATACGTGTTCTTAGACTGACTGACTGACTGACTGTCTGTCTGTCTGTCTGTCTGTCTGTCTGTCTGTCTCTGTGTGTGCGTGCATGTCTATGTGTTTGTGTGTTTCTCTAGCTGCTGAGAATAGTTTGTGTGTGTGATAGAGAGAGTGTGTGTGTGTGTGTGTGTGTGTGTGTGTGTGTGTGTGTGTGTGTGTGTGTGTGTGTGTGTGTGTGTGTGTGTGTGACAGGTAGAGGCAACGCCTGGATGAACTATACAAGATGGTGCAAGCTAGCCTACGTATAGAGGTGTGTGAAAAAAACCATCAATGTATAATAATACATCACAAGCAACAAAGGACCTGAGAGAGAAAACTCTCTAAAACCCCAACACAGCCACACCTTTGTTCTGACACCTGTGGCAGAAAGTGAATGATATCTTCCCTGGTCAGGTAACTGAGAACAGCTTTGGTAATCAAATAATAATTACATTCCTGAACATGCCTTATTGTCCAGCCTTGTTTTCAACACCAGCGATGTTAGCTTGGTAATACCAGGAAGGTTAGCTTAGCGAGGTTAACTTGATAATACCAGCTAGGTTAGCTTAGCGAGGTCAGCTTGGTAATACCAGAGAGGTTATTTTAGCAAGGTTAGCTTGATAAAACCAGCGAGGTAAGCGTTACAACACCAGCACAGTTAGCTTAGTGAGGTTAGTTTGGTGATAACACCCAGGTCAGCATAGCAATACCCGTGAGGTTAGCTAAATGAGGCCGGCTTGGTAACATTAGCTTAGTGAGTTTAACGATGTTGGCTTGATAACACTAGCAAGGTTAGCTTAGCAAGGTTAACTTGTTAACACACATAAGCCAATCCTAGCAACACCAGAAGCATGTCAGACTCAGTTCGTCAACGAGAGCGCTCCACCATAATCAGAAACATGGCATCCACATAAGACACTGATTAAATCCAGCAGATAGGCCGTGGAGGAGGAATAAGTCATCTACTTCATTTGGTGCTTAGAGAATCTCATCCTCCTGCATCGGAAACCGCGTAGGAAATTAGACTGAATTGAAGCCTAACAAATGTTCGCTACCCTTATGGGCGTAGCACCCTCCTTTTATTGAAAGTGATGAAAAGCAATTTCACTGCTAATAGAAGCCAGCAGTGTTGAAACAAGCATGCCCGCACTCATTCCTGTCTTGGTCTGTAATGGCAAGACAGGAGCATGACAGCACGCACACACGCACGCACACCCACACAAAAAGAGACACATACACATACAAGCATGTGTGCTTGTACTCCGACTACAAGCAAGCATTTCATAAGCTGCATGCACTTTTACCCCACACATTCAAAGCACGCACACGTACAAAAAAGACAAGAACTATGAACTACACCACACACACATCTCTTGACCAGTCTAAACATCAACACAGCAGAAATACGATTTATACGATCTGTGGTACCACTCTGACAGACGTATGCGATGACACACACACATTCTGCACCTGCACACAGTCAGGTGCAGAAACACACACAGGCACACACACAAACACACACACAAGCGCCATAGGACTAACGAACAGATATATGTAGCAATGCTAGAATCACCCATTAAAAAATGTGGTAATTCACATTGGTATTTCATTTTTTTCATTTTACATTCACATGAGACAGCTGAATGTAACATGATAAGAGCCGTATCTGGGTATCATAACCTAAGCCATGATGAAACCTAAGCCCGGTTGCGTAACCTGGTGTCCCCAAATGTAGTGATGCTTTTGGACAAGGGCCCTCCACTCAGAGAGAGGAAGGTTGTGGACCATGCTAAACTACAGAGCTAGGTGGTTGTGGTGGTGGAGCGAGCCGAGGTCCTGACTCCCTGTGGTCACTAAAGATCCCATGGCTCTCGCCCTAAGTAGGGGTGCTCACCATGGTGTCCTTGCCTAATTCTCAACCTGGCTCTATGCCAACATGGCCACCTAATGATCCCCTGGTCTCTCATTAGATAGTTTCACTCCTCACCGCTTACTGTGTGATGAGCATAGTGTGAGGTTTGACGAGGTGTGATACCCCTCAACCACTCATGATGTAAAGCGCTTTGGGTGTCATGAAAAGCACTATATAAAATAAATGGATTGTTAATATGAGCTGTGACCATCAGGGTATGGACTGACCTGGTCTCTGGGATCCGAAGGCGTAGGCCAGTCTGCTGAGGAGGTCTGGCTTGGCGTAGCGATCCTCGTCCGCCAGCACCCAGAAACAGCCCTCAGACATCTCCTGTGGTCGGATCTGAACACACACACACACACTAATTAAGTCCCACTCCGACATGTTTAATTAATACTGATTACACCAGTCTTCACACCTATACATAGCACGGCAGAAATATCAGCAATAAAATGGACTGTGGTCGTCAAACCACTGTGGCCACTCAGACCACTTCACAATCAACGGCTCCAATTCGGCCAATCACAGCCATTTATACACCCTGCGCCCTATCAACACGCAGGGCCTGCGCTACTTCCTGAGCTCCTCACACAAATCATTATGTATCAAGAATGAATCCATGATGAGATGGTGAATTATATGATGAGAGTGTGAATTTAATTAATTTGTACACGTGAATGGCTTATTGAGTTTAAGGTGCGTGTGTGTGCGTTAGTGTGTGTGTGTGTTTGTGTGTGTGAGTATAGTGTGTGTGTGCGTCCATGTGTCACACACAGTAGTTGTAGGCATGTCATTCCACCAATGGTATATTTAGTTCCTGTTCTGCCTCCAGCGTGGGCTATATTAAATCAAGGCATTGTGATGTATGATTGTCATCAAAACGTCAATGTGGAAAGTATTGCCGAGCAGATATATCCCCAATTTCACTGCGCTATAAGGCTACACATATTCGAGAATTTAAATGATTATCTCAAAAGTTTCGAGCTAAACTATTGAAACTATTGAGAACATAATCACAGAAGCTATCATGCAGAGAAAATGGCTATTATATTATGGACTACATTCCTTCCGAAATATAATCATGTATTTAGCGGTCAATATTATTAAAACTTGAACTATTTTTGTAATTCAGCAGATGCTTTTTAAAAGGCAATTTGCAGTGGATTCAGAAATTTGTCAAGAAGGAGCAGATATGGGTAAGGGGGCACCTAGCTCTAGGATGCCTAGGATTGTTCAAACCCAGAACCCTTTGGTCCAACACCCTAACCACTAGACTTTCATGTCCCACAATGTTCATTCATTGGCTTTGTAAAAGCTCCATGTGACAGTTTATCCTACATCTACACCACACATATGTGTGACATGTGGTGTGCGTATATGTTTAACTGTTCCATTAAGTGCACTTCACATTTGGTGCACGTCAAACTGAACAGGACGTGAGGAAAGAACACAAAACCAGATGTTGATGGGTGAAAACAAGGGGATGACTGTCAGCACTCGGAGGACAGGAGATGAGCAACACGCAGCGAGAATGACAAACAGAGGGATAGACATGTCATCAGTTTAAAAATGTTATTGACGCTCCTCTGGTTCTTCCCATGAACACATAGTGACCAAAGGGGAACAGGAAAGGGTTTTCAGAAAATAACCGAACCTTAACCCTCAGCCCATAAGTCCAATCGCTATGAGTCATGATACTAAATATGCGCTGTAAATTCAACTTCAGCCAAATTTGAATTCATCCAATAATAAGAGGCCTACTTTAACCGACTGAGGTGGTGACTTAATACACTGCAACACGCACAGAAGTCACTTGGTAACCTTTATACAGACATCTTATGGTCGTGGAGAAGACAGAATCTAACAGCTTCGTTGTATGGTATATTTAAAGCCTAATTTCACAGACTACTGCAGCTTGAACAACACCGACGACAAATGATTGTCAGACATGGGATGTGGCCAAGCATACAGGTGTGAATGTAGAGTGCTGAATGTGCCTCTGGGGTGCTGTGAGTGCTATGTTGTTTGATCTGTTTCTGTGTACACATGAAAGGATGGGAGCCTGCATTATGTGCGTCTTAATTATGTTCTGAGAAAGGCTGAGAACACAGCAAAACAACTGAAAGGTTCACAAAGGTAAACAGCAAACTTTGGTCCTTCTAATTGCACCAGTTTCTGAACAACTTCCTCTGTGTAGTGTGGAAGGACGTCATGCCAGGCAGCTGTTTATCTTAAGATCTTGTCTCGTGCCCTGCCAGAAAACTGTTAGTGCCCAAAATGTCTTCTTCTCCACTGCACCCCAACACCAAGCATATGGTCCCCTTTGCAAAACATCTGTAGCCTCATACCGATTACATTCAATTATTAATCACACGACATGCTAATGACACTTGTGGCAGTCGCTGTACAGAGAAAGAGCAACATCTGCTGAGGAACTATGTAGCTGCCCCAACAATAGGACCTTAGCATGGAGGAACCTGCCAGAATGTTCTTAATGACTTCTGGCAGAGGATGCAGGGAGAGTAGTTTTCTGAGCGGATGCCAGGAACATCTGTAAGGTTTGCTTTGCCAAATTCCCAACAGAAGCTAAGTTAGAGGACGGCAACATTAGCGGTGGTGAGACACGCTCTAGATCGTCATGCAGACTTTCTTTAACGAAATAACTTAAAATACTTGGATGACACACTTTTTTGTTTTGTTTTTCCACTTACTTTAACGAATGTATTCATCTGTGTATTGTCAACCTAAATATTAAATAATGTTGCAGTGGGCCTCTTACTCTTACCACATAAAAACTGTCTTTTAGTAGCTGTACCTCACCAAGTGAAGAACAGCTAGAGGTTAGAATACGTCAACTCTTAGGTCACGTCTCAGGTCCAGAGGAGCCGCCAGGGAATCGAGCCAACTACCCTCTAGTTGCTTAAGTGCCTGCCCTACACTGCTACCCTAAAGACCCCAATATACTTAAAACAAAGCAAAATTGGCATGTTAGCACAGACAAAACGGCAGATTATTAACTGAATCAAACCAGCATGTTGGGCTTGGATCGCAGCAGTGTGCACAAGGTATTATCCAAACTAGTGGAACTTCTCCAACAACACCCCCCCCCCCCCCCCCCCCCAATACACCACTGCCTTGCCTCCAATTGGTCCACAATACCACGTCAATGAATGTGTCTAGTCTCACCGTGACTCACGTCATTGAACGAACTGCTGACACATTGCAGTGACTATTGTACCCTGTTCAAATCACTGTTTGACAGCGCATGGACAGCCTTGGCAAACGCGCCAATTTAAATTTGGTTTCAAGTATTTCGGGACCTTGAGTGAGAGGAGGCGGTCTTGAGTCTGGGTCTCCGGGCTCTTACCTTGGACCAGTTAAGGCGTCTCATTGAGGTCTCTAGTTTGAACTCCTTCTTGGGTCTCAGGCCATAGGGGAGAACCAGGGGTTTGGGGGAGCCTAGGAGGCTCGCCAGCCCAGGGGGAGGAGGTGGTGGAGGAGGAGCACCGAATGGAGGAGGAGGTGGTGGTGGGACACCACATCCAGGCAGCGGAGGAGGTGGAGGAGGAGGCAGTGGAGGAGGAGGACAGCCGGGTGCAGCAGAAGGAGGAGAAAGAGATCCATGGAGACCAGGAGCAGCAGCCGAGGTCAGGGCCAGCGGTGCAGCTCCAAACTGAACCAGAGGGAGACGGTAACAGTGTTATAAAGTGATCATTATACGAGGGATGTTATAAACGTGATTATGATAAGATAAGGAATAATGTGATAATGATAAGCAATGTTATGATTGTGATTATAATAAGTGATAGATTATAATGTGATTATTAAGAGAGGTTATAATGGTGATAAAATACTATAGATTATGTGATCATGATGAGACGTTATAATGGTGAATATGATACGAGATGGTATAATGGTGATAAGAGATAGATTATGTAATTATGATGACATATGTTATAATGGTGGTTATAAAACAAGATAGTATAATGGTGATTTTGATAAGAGAGGGAGATGATATTAGTGTTATGTTTTATAGTGATTATGATGGATGGATGATTGGATAATGATAAAAGATTATAATGTGATGATTATAAGAAAGTCATGTTATAATGTAATTATGATGAGATAGATAATAATTGGATTATGATAAGAAAGGGAGATTGTATTAGTGTTATGTGATTATGATAAGGGGTTTGTATGTGATTATGATCAAACAGATTATAATGTGTAGATTATGGGAAAGATTATAATGTTTATTATGATGAGATGGTATAATGTGATTATGATAAAAAACTAATTATAACTTGATTATGATATAGATTTTATGTTAATTATGATAATTGAGGGAGATGTTATCTGTACAATGTTATGATAAAATATATTTATGTGTGGGTGTGTACGTGTGTACATGCAGTCTTTGTGTGTGTCTGTTTGTGTACATGCGGCATGTGCAGTGTGGGCCATCTTTTCATCAGTAAAAATAAAAATACGTTGTGTAGTAAGCGGGGGAAGCTCTGTCAATGGTATGGTGAGAGTAAATGGCTTATTGATCCAAACAACAGTTTTAGATTAAAGACGAACGCAAAAGGTCAGGCCTAGGGCTCCCTACCTTCCTCCACAGGGAGACGCCTCACTATAAACACTGGTGGGTGGCGGGGTGTGCAAGAGAGAAACAGACAAAGACACAGAAGATAGACAGAGAGGGATTAGGAGAGAGAGCGAGAGAGCGGTCTCAGGGGCCAAGAGAAAGGAGGCTGACCACCTGGTGAAGTGGTGCAAGCAAAACAACCTAGAGATCAACGCTCTAAAGACAGTGGAGATGGTTGTGGACTTCAGGAAGAACCCAGCCCCACCTGCCCCCATCACCCTCTCTGGCTCCACAATCAACATTGTGGAGTCTTTCCGCTTCCTGGGAACTATCATCTCCCAGGACCTCAAGTGGGAGCTGAGCATCAGCTCCCTCGTCAAGAAAGCACAACAGAGGATGTACTTCCTGCGGCAGTTGAAGAAATTCAACCTGCCAAAGACAATGATGGTGCACTTTTACACAGCCATCATTGAGTCCATCCTCACATCCTACATCACCACCTGGTACGCTGCTAGCACAGCCAAGGACAAGGGCAGACTGCAGCGTGTCATTCGCTCAGCTGAGAAGGTGATTGGCTGCAATCTGCCGCCACTCCAGGACCTTTACGCCACCAGGACTCTGAAGAGTGCAGGAAAGATTGTGGCTGACCCCTCCCACCCCGGCAACAATCTCTTTGAGCCACTCCCCTCTGGCAGGAGGCTGACGTCCATCAGGACCAAAACCTCTCGTCACAAGGACAGTGTTTTCCCCTCCGCCACTAGCCTTATTAACAAGGCCCGGAAACCACCCTGACTCTCTCCACACCCCACCCCTGGCTCTACATGCCACTGTACTTAATCTGCTCTTGTAAATCTAAATTGTGTGTATATATTTATACTTATTTTGTTTGTTCTGTTTAACCTGTAATAGAGAACGTGACGTGCACCTACATCACCAAAACAAATTCCTTGTATGTTTAAAAAACGTACTTGGCAATAAAGCTTTTCTGATTCTGATTCTGATTCTGATTCTGATTCTGAAAGAGAAGGACCTACAGAGACAACAAGACAAAGACCAAGAGGGAGCATGGGAGAAAGAACTAGCAGAAGAGAGAGAAAACAAGACGAAGAGGCAGAGAAAGTGTGCAGGAGAGAAAGAGCGAACACGGACGAGAGAGCGAGAGACAGAGAGAGAAAGAAAGATAGAGAGAGGCTTGTGTGCTAATGTAACCACTAGAGCTTAATGCATCTGCAGCCATCTGAGTCTCCACTATTTGAGTATTCTCTCACCGTTTACTTTCCCAAATTGAAAACTTATCTGGAAAATAAAAGCGAAGTTCCCTGGTGCTCTCGGAGAGAGAGTAGTTATCTCGCCGTGCGGACGCAGCCAGGGACAGGGTGTAGGGGGGGATGGGGGAGACGGGGAGGATGGGGGGAGACAGGGGGGGGGACTGTGTAGAGGCAAGGGCCCCCGTTGCTGAGGCGAGCAGAGAGAGCAGAGAGGGGTGTCAGAATAAATTGCTTTTTAGAACAATTCCCCCTCATGGGAGAGAAATGAGAAAATTAGGAATGGAGCAACGGATAGAAGCGGCGGAGGATGTCATTAGACTTAGTGTCAGGAGAACAGTAGGGACCGCTGTCAACGCCCCCACCACAGCCCATACAGACGAACAGCAAGACATACACGTACATCCTACTATTACCATATAGATATATATAACTATACATCACAGAACAGAGGAGGAAAACAGTGCGTCAAACTCTTGATTATAGCTTTGGTTGAATACGAGACAGACAGAGACAGAGACAGAGACAGAGAGAGAGAGAGAGAGAGAGAGAGAGAGAGAGAGAGAGAGAGAGAGAGAGAGAGAGAGAGAGAGAGAGAGAGAGAGAGAGACACACAGACAGACAGACAGACAGACAGACAGACAGACAGACAGACAGACAGACAGACAGACAGACAGACAGACAGACAGACAGACAGACAGACAGACAGACAGACAGACAGACAGACAGACAGACAGACAGACAGACAGACAGACAGACAGACAGACAGACAGACAGACAGACAGACAGACAGACAGACAGACAGACAGACAGACAGACAGACAGACAGACAGACAGACAGACAGACAGAGAGAGAGAGAGAGAGAGAGAGAGAAGGGCCGGGAGACAGTGTCAAAGCAGCATTGGATGGAACTAATATTTGAACAGAGCCAGTGATGGAGGTAGACCGTCACAAATAGAAACAGAGATCGAGAGAGATAACCAGAGAACTGGGTGTACCTGAGTCCTGAAGGCCTGCAGCTCGGTGGTAAGCTCTGTTATTTTCTCCTCACACTTTAGAAGCTCTGCTTGAGTCTCCTGTCTGCTGAGGAATTCCTCCTCAGACTACAAACACACACACACACACACACACACACACACACACAGAGGTAAGAACAGCGTTCCCAAAAGTACTCTGACCATGTGAAGATTGTTTACTTATTATGGACATAGCGAAGTACAATATTACAGGAGTTTCAATAAATTATATACTTTATAGTAAAATCAAATTACTCCATGTGTATCTACCCATTTCCTGGACTACAGAATACAGTTCATGTTGCTCATAAGGTACCAATTAGGTTGCCTTCATTTGTTTACATTGTCCATGGAGGAAACACACAGTGAAGGTATTATTAAGTCTTTACTTAATTCAGATGTGAGGAACCAGCTATTTAAATGCATCTTTAAACCCCATCAGTATTCAAATAAAGCGAGGAGCATAGACATCAGAAAGGGGATATTTGGAGATACTTGCTTTCTGAGCCAGCTCTGAAGCTCTCTGTTCGTACTCATCAATCCGAGCTTGATCCACACACACATCTAGACACCAAAGGAGACAATGTCAACACACACACACAAGTATATATATATATATATATTAAGTGCCACTAAGGGACCTAGGAGGTGGCTTATTGAGGTGGTTAAGGTAGATACGAGGTGGCCTATTGAGGTGTTTAAAGTAGCTAGGAGGTGGCCTATTGAGGTGTGTTAGGAAGCTAGAAGGTGTCTTATTGAGGTGTTTAAGGTAGGTAGGAGGTGGCTTATTGAGGTGTTTAAGGTAGGTAGGAGGTGGCTTATTGAGGTGTTTAAGGTAGGTAGGAGGTGGCTTATTGAGGTGTTTCAGGTAGCTTATTGAGGTGTTTAAGTTAGCTAAGAGGTGGTTTATTGAGGTGAGTAAGGAGGCTACCTCATTGAGGTGTTTAAGGTAGCTGGGAGGCTTATTGAGGTGTGTAAGGAAGCTAGAAGGTGGGTTATTGAGGTGTTTAAGGTAGGTAGGAAGTGGCTTATTGAGGTGTTTAAGGTCACCTAGGAGGTGGCCGAAGTCCACATCGAGGCGCTTGCGGTAGGAGAAGTCGGGGTCGGTTCCGCTGCGGTGAAGAACAATCTGAGACACACACTCCTCTATGATCTTAAAGTACTGAGGCCTGGAGAGAACAACACAGCAGACACAACATTAGAGAGAGAGAGCGAGAGAGAGAATAAAAAGAATATCAAAGAAATCAAGAATTCAGTACGGCAAAAAAAGCCAATTTTACATTAGTGAGATTGTGTGTGTCTGTGCGGGCGCATGTGCGTGTGTCTAAAGTGTATTGCCCCCCTGTTCAGAATCAGGATCAGCAGTATTTCTGGACCTGATTCTGAGTTCCCCTGGCTTGGTTAGAGAAGCAAAGAGGAGTTGTGTTGAGGAAGAGCCTGCATGTTAACATCTCACCCCAGTCTGATGTGTCTGACAGCGGTAGAGAGGAAGAACATTTCCTCTGACAACGCTGGCACAGCGGGTAGTAGAGCTACAGAGAAGGAGCTAGGGCACCGCTATCAAAAAGCATCACTATTGTGCCTCGCTCTGCTATGAAGAGGATGTTCAACACACTGTACCATGTGACAAGCAGCACAATAAGTACACCACGGTATCAAATAAAACGTTCCCAGACAACGTTGTATGTGGCGAGGTGAAAAGGGGAGATGTTTTGAAGCGTGTGGTATTATTACAATGTGATAAATAACAAACAACATCTGAAAAGGGGCATGCTTGTCTTGGTGAAAGAAGGTGTACAAAGACGGCACAAACACAGTGAGCGTACAAAGACACCCTGAGATCAGGACAGTAAAGTAGATCTGCTCCGACAATACCAACACAGAGTAGTATGTGGAGTTACATGTACTTCCTGAACGGTAAAGGAAATATGCTTGTTTATATATGATGATATATAAGACAAGACTTTATTTTGATTAGATGTATTGATTCCAGGTGGGAAATGTGGGTGTCAGAGCAGGTAAAAGTACATGACAGTGATTTAAAAAAAAAAAATAGAATTAAAAAAGAATAGAATAAAACCACAATATTTGGTTGTGTGTGTGATTTTTATCTATGATATACGCCTGTGTTTATATATATACAAATATACACACATATATATACATACATACAGTATACACACATATATATACATATATATACACACACACATATACACACACACACATATACATATACACATATACATATATATATATATATATATATATACATATACATATATATACATAAATACATATATACATATACATACTATATATATACATATATATACATATACTGTATATATTTAATATATATATTTAATAGTGAGGAAACGAATGGACTTATTGCACAGGTGGCAACCTATCACGGTACCACGCTTGAATTCACTGAGCTCCTGAGAGCGACCAATTCTTTCACAAATGTTTGTAGAAGCAGTCTGCATGATTATTTTATACACCTGTGGCCATGGAGGTGTTTGGAACACCTGAATTAAATGATTCGGAGGGGTGTCCCAATACTTTTGGCAATATAGTGTATAAATATGCTCATGTCTTCTGACACTGAGGACACACCGCACCAGCTCTCAGGTCAGTTTCTTCTTGGTGTGAATCCCTGTATGTGTGCCTCATTTAGGAGGAGGCACGTGTGTTTGTGTGTCTGGTTCTGCTTTCGTGCTTCTGTGTGTCTGCCTGTGTCTGTGTGTGTGTGTGTGTGTGTCGGTGCGTGTGTGCATCTGCCTGTGTATGTGCGTGTGTGCATCTGCCTATATCGATGTGTGAGGGAGGGAGGAAGCGAGTATGCGTATGTGTACGTGTGTGTTTGGGATGTGTGAGGTGGGGGAAGGACTTGTGAGGTGAGAGATCCAGGTGAGCCTGTTTGATTGCCTCATTATCTGACAGTACCCCGTGTCCATCTCTCCGCTGTGAGGTATCTGGACACTATCATAAAGCAGCCTCTATCTCTGGTGGCGCAGTTTCTATTTAAATACATTTATTTTGTTCAGTTTTCCTTACTACACATCCTACGCAGTGGTCGGTCCACAACTAATTAAAGATTAAAATAATGATGCGCGGTATTTGAGATTCAGTGGCGGTAGCTGCCTATGTTGGTCTTTCCCGTGTCTTGTGGAGGCGCTGTTAGGGAGAACCGTCTGACAGGTAGGGGGCGGGGGTGGGGGGTAAGGCTGGGTTGACTTAAAAGATAGCTGGAATCAAGTCCTGGGATTGGAGACGCAGCAGGTGGTTCACGTAGGCATGTTAATGGGTTCAGAATCACACACACACGGCTGCTTGTGGTCATGTTCTGGAGGTGAGGAAGATCAAGAGAAGTGCGTTGATTCAGTGAAGCTAGCAAATAGGCAGTGAAAGATCCTCACAGAAGCGTCTGAATATGTTAAAAGACTGCGCTTGGTGTTGGTGCTCTGATCTGTAGAAGAGAGAGTGCTCTAACTGACGCGCTACACCACGCACCCCGAGAGGGATCTCAATTATACTCTGGTTCCATGCGTTGGGCATCCAGACAAGACCAGAGGGATGTGAGAATTCAGATATACGTACACATACATGTCAACGAATTAATCAAGTTCTGAACTAGACATATTTCATAGTGCCATTCAACACTTGAAAAGGCTTTCGTCCCGTGTGTATAGCACCTGGTGATAATAATACCTAATAGGACTTGTGTCTTAGATTAATGGGAAGCCGCTGCGCTCCACAGACTTAATTTAAGGATGTAGTGGACTAGAGGATAACAAGCCGTCACTGAGAGGATTACAGCAACGGACACGCTTGCAGGTGTGGGAACATGTGAGGCAGTGACCTGGAGCCGTGGACTACAATGAAGAGACAGCAGAGAGGATGAGGTCTGCTGAGCAGCAGCACTCTCTCAGCTCTGTACCACAGTGTTACCAACAGGGATCACATGCTATGCTACGCTACGTTAGCCAGCTGAATACTTGGAACCAGCAGCACTGGTTTAAAGGTCGCGGTACACTTCAAACGAAATTGTCCATGCAATACATTGCGTGTATGATCATGAGTGTGTGTGTGTGTGTGTTGACACCTAAGGTATCGGCGGTAGTCCTAAAGCACAACAAGCGCAGATAATCATCAAGCAAAAACACCTAAGAATAAGAATAATGAGAGTATCTCTGCATTCTCTCTGGATAGTCCTCACTATCCAAGTCCCTGTGTCACAGCAGTGTGTGTGTGTGTGTGTGTGTGTGTGTGTGTGTGTGTGTGTGTGTGTGTGTGTGTGTGTGTGTGTGTGTGTGTGTGTGTGTGTGTGTGTGTGTGTGTGTGTGTGTGTGTGTGTGTGTGTGGAATGTCGTCTCCACTCTCTGTTCCCTAATGGCTTCAGACGAGCGGGAAATTAATCAGCCGTTTGGGGGACTAATGAACAGGGAACATGCGTGTTGTTTTTCCCCCGCCATGGGATTGTCGACGGGTGTTATATTTCATATTCCCCAAATCACGTGCTCATCTTTTGATTAAGCTGAGGTTTAGCGGTGGCATGCTGCGAGTCACGCACACATTAAAGGAGCCTTTGAAATGAGCTCTGCTCAAAAGGAGAGAGAGGAGATCCGCCTCGGCCAAGGATGACCCGCAGATGAAAGAGCGGCCGTTCTCTTTGTTGGTCAAGGTCATGGAGGGGGTCAGACCATAAACACTTCACACGGCATCTATTTTAAAGATGAGTGTGTGTGTGTGTTTTGGTTGAAAGCAATGGTCTTTCTCAATAAGGTATTTAAAGACTCATTCACCACGAACACACACACACACACACGCACCCATGCACACACGCCCATGCACAAACACCCATGCACACGCGCACATGCACACGTGCACAAACACCACAACACCCGCACACACACAAACCCCCCTCCCCGGGTGTGCCAGTGGTTACCTGGCCAGGTAGTCGTTGCGGATGAGCATCAGGTGTTGGAGGATAGACAGGAAGTAGTTCTCAGCGTTGGAGTCCTTTGCCATGCTCTGGACCACGCTGAACACATCCCCCACATCAGTGGTCCCAGTCAAGGACCAACACACACTTCAATAAGTGGAGTGTACATTAAATACATCAGTGTATTTAAATCGGTTTGAACCTATCTGCATTTCCGCTTGTCTGTCTGTCTCCCTCTCCTGTTGGTTACGGTTCCTAGCGTCTCCATGTACAGTCAAATTTATTCATTTATTTATGATCTATTTCTATTTGAACTATTGTTTTCTGTTTTCTTGTGCCCTGTATGGTGACCTTCTGTGTCCTGAAGGTAAATAATTAAAATGTATTATTATTTGAGTCGACCTTATGGACTGTAAAGTGGACAGTGCGGATCATTGTCCTGCACATTACATTACTATATTATTGTGTAATATTAATGTGTGAGTTTGTTGTCCTTTTCACATTGTCCTCATCTGAAACGTTTATGTGTGTTTGGTTTTATAATGCTGCTGCTGGTTGAATAAAGGTTAAATACATATACACAATACATTCTACACAGGTGGAATGTTGTGTGTGTGTGTTTTGTGGATGTTCATGTTTTATGAGCAGCATCTCCCTGTCCTCCTCCTTTGGTGTTTTTACTCACTAGCCTTGGAACGAAGCATGAAGTGGGACTAAAAATCAACATAGTGGTTACAAGGCTGTTGTGTTCTTATTTTCTCTTAAAATCACAAAACTCCAAAGACAGTGCCTTGGGCTTCAGAGTGTACAGCTCTGTGTGGCGAGAATGCAAGGAAAGGATATGTGATCTCACAGCGGATGTCTTCCAGTCGGTGGGAGAACTCCATCATGTCTTCCTCCTTGTTCTCCTCAAACACCTTCAGCTGGATCTCCAACGCCTCATTCCTGGTGGCTGACAGGTGCTTCAGGAGGAGAGCAGAGAGGAGAAGGGAGGGCAGAAGAGAGAGAGAAGGAAGAAGGAGAAGAGCGAGGGAGATAAGAAGGGAGGAGATGGAGAGGGAAGAAAGAAGGGAGAGTGGAAGGGAGAGGTAGATGAGAAAGGAGATCCGAAGAGAGAAGGGAAAGGGAGATGAGAAGAGAGACGAGAAAGAAGAGGGGAAGAGAGAAGGGACGGGGAGATGAGAAGAAAGACAGAGGTAAGAAGGGAGAGGGAGATGGAGATGAGAAGGGAGAGAAGAGAGAAGATGAGAGATTAGGGAGAGAAGGAGGGAGAGGGAGGGAAGGAAGAGGGTAAAATAACGTCAGAAAATGGGAGAGAAGATATTGAAGGCGAAGACGTGAGCGAGAGAGATGGGGTGGGTTTGATTAAACTTTGAGCCTAATCAACACTGAAACATAAAGCGTGAGCAGCGGGCAGGCCTCAATCAGAGGCGTCTCTTCATCTCTCACAGCCCCCCGTGATATACTGCCACAGCTCAGCTTCTCTTCTTCATTTATTTGTTTACTTGGCAGCCGGTGGCATTGTTTACGGCAGGTGAGCGCGTCGGCTGGGAGGACCGTGAGTCAGGAATCCAATTGGCTCTCTCAGGGTGGGTAGCTGCGGGCGTAGAGACGTGTGCCCGCTCCTCCAGGATTCATTAATTATTTGCCAGAGCAAATCCACAGTATTTCACTCAAGCGGACATCTGATTTAAATATGAATACAAGGTGAGAGTGTGTTAACGTCGTGTGCACGGGCCAGCGATGGTGAAGTGGGCCTCACCGGTAATATCTCTTTGAGGCCGCAGCGCATAAATTCATTCCTGAGGTGCAGTCTGAAGTCCAGCTCATCCGGAGACGTCACCAAGGCGTTGATAAGCTGCATGCAGGCCACCTGGACACCCGGGGAGAGAGAGGAGGAGGTTAAACACGAAGACAAACCATACAGTCCCACAGTCTGGACATGATACCCTCCTGCAGGTTCTCAGGCCTAGGGTCGACTACGTATACCAATACAAACATGAAGGATCAAATGCGATAGAAATATAGAAAAGTATCAACAAAGATAAATAAATGTCTACATGGAAAGAACCATCAAAAACAGCTCCGCACAAACACACAGGACAAAAACAAACCAGACTTTGAGGCAGAAAACACCACACTGCATGGCTTTCACATGGAATGAGAGAAACACAATGCATGGCATTCACATGGAGGCAGAGAAACACACTACTTTACATGGAAGGAGAGAACCACACTGTATGGCTTTCACATGGAAGGAGAGAACGCAGAATCAAATTGCCTACTGAAAATACAAAAGCACACCAAACATGGAGGGGAGAGAACAAATAACCCCAGGGTTTCATCCAAACACAGACCACACCAAACACAACAAACATAGAACCAGGGGTGGCCGGAGCCCAGAAAAGAACAAGATATTTAAAGACAGGAAACAAAGGACGCGGAGAAGAAAGCTGAATCCATCTAGGGGGGAGATGAGTTGCACGGTGCATGCATTCTTAATGAGCATAGAGCCAAAGCACACAACCATATCTAATGTACATCCATTTCTCTTCAGTCAACTAAAGATGGGGATTTAAATATTAATGCAACAACTGCATTCGCAGACGAGCCCAACCAAGCAGTCCGTTTAAGGCCAAGCTGGCTCTTCTGGAAGCCTTTTTTTTTTATCCACTCCCCAATGAGTTTGTGTTTTCTACCTGAGGACCGCTCGGACCCCTGGCTATATAGACCTGAGCACAGCAAACACCCAACTTAATTTTTTTCAATCAATTATAGAATAGTGATCCACTCATGTGTGGAATGAGAGATGGATACACTTAGCAGAGGAAGGGCGACATGATTGTCAAAGTTGTGTTCTTGTGCCATGACACTCCAAAATGATCGAGAGTTAAAGAGAAGCCTTCACATCGAGAGGACATATATATTGGTCTGTGCTAACTATTTACTCTATTACTATTAAGCAGGCGCTTTTGTCTAGAGTGTCTTACACTGAATTCAGATCCATGTCATTAATGAGTTGCAGGGGTTAGGGGCCATCTTGCTCAAGAATGGACACAGGTTAGGCTGTGGACATTGGGGATCTAACCCAGAGCCTTTTTGATGGCAGTCAAATGCCATGAGGACTACACTATCCTGAAGAATAAAACTAAACAAACATATGTTGCTGTCTTTTTACATGTTTTGGTAGATGTTATTTTTTAGACGTAAAAAATGCAGTTTCAGTCCAGTCTAGAAATAAACTTCAATAAAATGAATGACCGTAGACCGTAGAACACAACAGCTAAACATAGCCTTCCGCTTCCATCTGTCTCAGTACAATACCTTGAAATCAAGCCTCCAAAGCCTAACTCTATTAAAGAGTCAACCACCACACCAAACAGTGTGATTCCTGTCTCTCTCTCTAAAATATAACACCTCCACATCACTGGGCTAAAGTGAGATGTGAAAGCATTACACTCATCAGAGTGTAATGCTTTCTTAGGAATATTACAGGTTCACTCTGCACTCTTACACGCTCTTAACCAATACGATTATACTGGGGTCCTCACGCCAGCCTGAGAGATGGGAGCCAGGGAGGGAGAACTGGGAACAGGGGACTGTGAGAGAGAGGGCGAGAGAAAGAGACAGAGAAAGAAAGAGAGAGAGAGAGTGAGTGAGAGAGGCTTGCTTTAGGAGAGAAAGGACCAGATCCCAGGGCGTGAAACGTCCTGTGCAGGTCTCAGCAGTGCGGAATGCTAGTGTTAAGCTGAGCCTTAATAATGTATAGGGTTAATAATGTATAGGGTTAAAGCGACCGCTGCCATATATCTATACTTATAATGAATCACCTTTCAGCAGTTTACGTAATAAGGAAGGTCATGGTTTAATGACGAAATATTTGTCTGTTTACAGACTCTCGCTCTGCTTGTCCCTAACTAAGGCATTCATATTTGAGGAACGATGCACTTTTAAAAAACATCCTACTGTTTTTATTTTCCCGTTAGTTTTTCTTCATCTCCTTTATACACAACTGGTACCTCACCTCGCCTCCCCCCTCCACCATCCTTCCTCTTCATCTCAAGGGACTCTGACCCTACCTCCCCCCTCCCCACTCCGCTGGTGCCAGCAGGATGCATTCAAAGACACTCTTAACACTACAGGCAGTAGAAAACTACAAACAACAACATGAATACACCAACGAAGGAGGGGGGGGGAGACACAGAAGAAGCCTCATCGCACATTGAAGATGAATGAGAGTGTTGTAACATGCAGAGGAATTCCAATGAGGAGAATAAAAAGAATAGGAGGAATACTTGAGACAAAGATCAAGGGCGAAGCAAGAGGAATACATTTACGTTTTGTAATTTAGCTAATGCTTTTATTCAAAGCAACTTACAAGTAAAGGGTGTGATATAATCACAACATAAATAGAAATGAGAAAAGACAAATAAGATAGTGTGAAAGGAAATGAGGAATGCATAAAGGGAAATGATAACAGTAGTATAATATATGGTAGTTGTAAATTCCTAGATTGCTGTGGGTCATCTATTTAAATGGGGAAAAGCCCGCCAGGCAACGAGCCATGTTCCTGAGTGTCAGCACACACCACACTGGTATGAAGACTCAAACCCTTCTTATCCCACAGGATATCATCCCCTTACTGTGTGTAAATAATAGCAGGGAGTAGGGATTGTGTAAATATTATCAGGGAGCAGTGAGGGATTGGAGGTACTCGTTGAACTCAATTGAACATAACTAGGTTCAGCTCTCTGTGGCAGGAATGGCAATAATGTGGACAGTCGCAGCAACGAGAGAAATGTATACAGAACCAACAGCACCCCAAGATCACATGGACACTTCTCCTCTTTACACAGACTTCACAACATCATGATTCTCATTCATCCTTGATATGTATACCTCAAACTGAAATAACAGCACAAATCTTGTACGTTATGGATCCCTCAGTTTATAAGAGACAAAAAATCGAATAAAACAGAGAAAGTGTAGAATACATATGAGGGGATAAAGAAAAGGGCTCTGCTCCAGTCATTTTTAATGCTACGCATGTAATGAAACAACCTCTGTTTAAATTAGCGGTTAGCAGCTAGGTTACGCAAGGTTCCTGCTGCATTATAGATGGTTGTGTAGCTTGCTAATAGCCGAGACAGAGACGTGGCTGAAATGCTAATTGGACCACAAGTGACTCAGGCCATTACATGGCAGTGCCAGCTCAGGTCTCCTGGCTTTTAATTGTGCTGCTGTCAACCACTTAGAAAGCCAGTCTAAGTAGGAACTGGCTCTCGTACACCACCAGCAGTACTGCTGAAAAACACACAACTCACATTTGCTTTATCGTGACAACATACCACCACATTTCAGCTATGTACATTTCATGCCTTCAATACGGCCAACATTGCACCAATAAAAAAAGTATAATTGTCATGTTTTATTCAACACACTACTGTAGGATACAATATCCAGTTAGCAGATTAAAGCCAGTGTTTTAAGTGGGGTTTATAGTCAGTACCATGAGGTTGGTACCAGATACATTTTAAACTCTAAAATTAGGCAGAGGAGCACAGTAAGTGGAGTACGATAGAGATGTGTTGGGTTCTTCTGGTCCGGTAAACATCCACCTGGTACAAAGCGATCACCTGGTACAACACTTACCTGGTACAAAACATCAACCGGTACAACACTCTCACCTGGTACCACACACTCACATGGTATCATACATACTCAAATGGTACAACAATTTCACCAGGTACAACACACACCATCCTCAAGCCCTTCATCTCACCTGTAGCTGTACAGAGCGGTCATGGAGTCCCTGTACGATGGGAGCGAACCGCTCCACGGCTCTCTTCTCCCCAGCGTTGGTGATGGCTTCAAGTACCTTTTCCAAGCTGCAGGGTAACCCCAAACACCCACAAAAACATATTGTAGGTCATATGTATATTCTGTGAAGTTTGATCACAATATACAATATCTCGAAAATATCGCAAATGAAGAAGGCTCTTTCCTTTGTTTTGAGAAAAAAATCTTGGAGGCTGTTATTGCACATTTACTATTTGGTCATTTAGTGCATGTTTTTATCAAAACAACTTTGCAATTATTTTGTTCAAACCAGCACCAGACCATGTCAGTGTGTCGCTATGGGACCATCTGGGTAATGTAGTGCCCGAGTCCCTGGTGCCGTAGCCTTACGTCAGGGCTCCACTAAAAATGCCTCAACACCTCGCCAACAGTGTGGCATCAACTTGCCGTTATATGTGCTCCACAGGGCCCATTAACAAATGTATTAAAGACACTGTTAAAGAGTTTGGCGTTTTGGCTAACTTCCTGTCCATTTTTGGCAGTTAGTAAAATGTCATGACTCCTTTTTTTGATAGCAGCTTTCTTTTCTTCTATCTTTTCATCAGTCGTTTTTCTTTCGCTTGGCGGGTTTGGTTGTGTAAGCCGCTCTTAGGAGCGCTTGAAGCTTCACCTGACCCCCATTTTCAGCCAAAATGGAGATCCTGCTGCCTGCCGTGAATGCACACCGCTTTGTGGAGTTCACTTTCCTGACTGGATAAACTGGGAACGGGATACCAGAATTTTTTTCTTTCAGAACAGAGGGACTTGGATATCCATGTTACTGACCAAACACTCTATATCAGTGATGGCGGTCAGAATATAGAGCTATTTAACACTTATTTTAGCCAATTAATACTGCTTACATCGCCTTTAACACTTGATTTCACAACGTCAGAAAACAATCAATGTACAACGGATGTCAATTATTATGAGTGATAACGGCAAGTTGACGTCTGCGTTTGCCATCCAGAATTGAAGTTCTGCGTTATTTTGGTTTGGACAGAGCGATCAGACGCAACGCAGCACTGTTAGTGGGGCACCTTCCATTGAAAATAATGGCAGATTTTCCCATCTGAACTCAAGAGCTGATGGAGCGCTGATGAAAAGAGAGAAAGAACCTACGTGTTCTCTTCGCCTACGATGCAGATGGCAGACAGTAGCTTGACAGCGTCCGTCATCATGGCTGACTGGCTGGGTTCGATGGCCAAGGCCAACAGAGCCAGAGACTTCTCCTCGCCCAGGATACGCTCCAAGCCATACTGGAGACAAACACACAGATTACAGTCGCACTTCATGTACATTTTCAATGAGATAGCAGATAACGTCACTAATACGGTCTGCCCTTACTGTCGATAGTGTTACATGTTTGCAACTACATTTCTTCTTCTTGTGCATACACTATAGACATATGCTCTGTAAATTGTGTGTAGTTGTATTTGCAACTCTTTTAATTTATACTATTGTAAGCAATGGTTTTAATAATTAACCTTGAATTGGTCAAATCTATCTGCAATTGGCTAGTGACAGGTATTAATGTTGGACCCTGGTCACATCCCTTGTATAGATAAATTCACCAGACTAAATAAGTGTAGACATGATTACAGAAGCTTAATTAATCCTTAAACAATGGAAATCCCAAGACAATTTCAAGATATCCCCAAACAGAGCAAAAGCCTGTCAACATTCAAGACAAATACATAAAATGAATAATAATGAAGTGAACTATATTGTATTGCACAATGATATGACAGAGAAGCAAGTGAGTTTCAGTTTGTTTTTACACTGGAAACCGTGAGGTCAAGAAGGCCAGGAGAGACTCCTGAATAATTAGCAGTCATCATTGGTAGCAACAAAGGCAAATGGTTTGATGGCCATGTTGCGGCAGTTCAATTAAAGGACTGAACACATTCAATTGCCGGTAAACAGTGAAACTTAAAAGGCAACCTTTTTTTATTATTCAGCTTCTGAATTATTTAAAGGTAATTCATTTTTTTCATTTCAGAACTGAAACAGTGCTTGTTGAAATTATGTATGGGTGGAAAGGAAAAACTCAAACAATAGCATAGAAATCCTTGGAAGAAGATGAGGCAACAGCCAGGCAATAAGCATAGCGGAACAAAATAACCAGCACGAGATAGGACAAAAAGACATGCAAATGTACACCTGTCCACGTGTGATATTCAACAGAAAGGTCAAAGCAAAACAAATCTGCTGGAAGCTCTGGTAAAAACACCCTGTTCCCTGACCCTCGGCTCCCAGTTAAGAGTGACATTTGGGGGGAGACTGACGAACCCAGCAGTGTGGCAGACCTCGGTTCTCTGGTGGATAACAAGAAGGCCTTACATCTTCTACCTGTCAGCCATCTATACGGGCACCACCGTTTCTACATGTATTTAGAGAGACAGAGAGGGTGAGAGAGAACGAGTGAGCAAGAGGAGGAGTGTGAGAGTGAGGATAAGAGTGAGGGAGAGCAAGAGGGATTTCTTACTGCAAGGTCCAGTTGGATGATAGAGGGACATTAGCCCCTACAGCCTGCTTCCCTACAGACCACCTTGCCCTGTCAGAAGTCACCACCACTTTGAGCCAGACATCCTTCCACTATAATAACAACAGATCTGGACAGGCTCTGACTTGGAGCTGGTGAGGGTGTTCCTGTGTTCACCAGGAACTGGTGAACATCAACAGGAAGAGCCCGAAAAGAAGCATAGCCTAACAATGTTATTGTTAGGAGTGTTAGTCCTAGTGTTGTGGTTTAGGCTGACTCCCAGCCGAATGGTACTGGGTTCCATCCCCAGTGTCCAGTCTACCTGTAGGCATCCTTGAGCAAGATGCCCTCACCCCTACCTGCTCCTTAATGGCATGTGTCTGACATGACTGTAAGTCACATTGGAAAAAAGCATCGGCTAAATTATTACAGTTGTAAATAGTTATGCAAGTATTGTATATCTGGTGTGGGGCACTAGTACACACCCACAGCTTGTATTTAGAATCACAAAATTGCAAGTAATTAATTTTGTGGAAATTCCAGATTAAACAAACCCGTTTACCTGTTTTAGCCATTCCAAATAATCTTTCATTGTGAGGAATTATAAAATGTAAATTGTAAAAATGTGTATTATTTTATTGATATGGTTTAGTCGGGTTTGTTTTGTTTTCCATCAAGGCTGTAGCGACACGGCCATGACAACAGGGACGTATAGCTGGATTTGTGTTTTCCTGTTTCGTCAGTTTGATTCCCCCTTTTTCTAAGGTGCTCAGACAGCTGGCAGACAACACCTGCCCTATCCGGCATTGTGGGTAAAAGCTATCCCATAATGCCAGAGGAGCCAGGGAAAGGTCTTGGCAGGAAGAGGGGCTGGTGCCTGTAGAGATGCTGGATTACATGAGAGTTCTGCGTGTTCGGCGACGGAGACCGATGGAGGAACACAGACTAAGGGAGACTCAATGAACAGGAGGGCCAAGGAGTTAGGCTGGCAGGGCCAAGGAGCTACACACCGGCTCCTCGCTGGTAATCTGATGGTTGCTGGCTCCAATCCTATGCTGCTGCTACTGGAGCAAAAACACTAAACCCAGGGTGAGCATACTGCTGCCTTTGGTATCTCACTCCTAGTGACTCACCCCTGCTGTCTCACCTCCACTTGTCTCACCCCTGGTCTCATATGTTCATACGTTTAAATGCTTTTATTCAAAAAATTATATGAAGACAAATAAATTATACATCTATTTAAACATGATGATGTAGAGATATGTAATTATTTGCATCAAACGCATCATTGCCAGGGAAGAATATTTGAAGTGATTTATATTATGTAGGGGTGTCCTCGACTAAGATTTTGCATGATCAAATCTGATTCGTAAGGCCAGACCCATCGTTGACTGACCATCGAATCGTATGTTCTATATATTCTTTTGTAAATGTGGCTCAATGACGCGAGATTTCTTTTAACTTTTGTGTGGTGTAAACGCTTGCAAAGATTGAATTGGCTTATCAGGGTTTACCATAGATAAATAGGCAAGGCACAGCACCTCCGCTAAATGACTCTTCAAACAGTTTCACGTTCACAATATGAAAACAATGTTCTCTTCCGTTCATTTCAGCATTTTTCATTCAATTTGTCAGAAACTATATACTAATATTAGCTAAATACACTACAAGGGAGGATACACTATGCCTTGATTAAAATAATACATCAACAAAATCAAACAATGGCTGGTCTCTAGAGACGGAGAGCTCCGACCTGTTTGATTATGACAATATTTACATCCGATCATGACAAATCCAACATCGATAGTTACTGTAGAAGCATTTGACTGATTACACATTTTATATACATGTGAAAGATGCATTTGACCCGTGGACACAGTGTACATTACACTTTTTCGATCTTCTTAAATGGTTTCGAAATGCCGCCAGTCTTTTTCCTGACATTGTGTAACCTACTAGACTACTTTGAAAAGAAATCTATTGGATAGTGCCGCTGCCATTACACAAAGGGGTTATCAAACAAACAATACGGACATTTATTGAACGAAAAACATAACATATGCTGTGGTATCACTCAATGAGCATCCCCATCCTCCCAATGAAATGTCCCGCTGTTTTCCCGACACGACAATTAGACTAGTAATGACGAAGTCGACTAAATGTCTTTCTATCGAAGATTTGAATCATTGAAGTTTCGAGGTTACCCCTAACACGGTTAGGCCGCCAAAAGGATTTCACAGTCAGCCAAAGCAAAATCCTGATGGCCAAAGAGAGACTTAATTGAGAAAGCGTTTTCCGATACAAATCTCAGAATTAATTGATTTGTGTTGCAATGTGGTCTTTAGGCCAGCGAATGGCGGTACATTGTAGACCTACTAGTAGCCAACCAAGCGCAGATTATAGTCAGTCCCATGGATAAGAACATCTATGGCTGGCTAGCACCGAAGAAGAACATACTGACTATCGGGTAATGTCATTTCCACACAGGACCAGACCGTTCTTATTATACATTCAATGGACCAGTCCATCTCACACTGCGGGAGTGGCAGTGAGAAAACAAGCGGACAGTTTTCTTTTGCAGCCGCGATGTGATTATGCGGCGTGTTCCTATACTTATCGTGCAGGAGAAAAGACAGACCGACGGAATACTCAACGTATTTATCCTAGTCAGAATCAGAATCAGAGTTGCTTTTATTACATCTTAACGTACAAGTATGCAAAAGTAAAATTCTTAGGCTTGGTTCCTCAACGGTCACATAGCATCAATACAAGATCACAATAATAAAGTAAGTAATAATAAATATTAATAAGTAGCAACATTAATACAAGTGTTCAAGTGGTAGTGGTACCAGCCACGGTAGTAGTGCAAAAACAAAAAGTGCTGTGCAAAATACAGAACAATATAATGCAGATAATACAATAATCGGTTGTTGTAGTGTGCGTGGGGTTGGTTTGGGGGTAATGGATTTCTCCAGGAGTCTGGCTGCTTGAGGGAAAAAACTGTTCATCATCCTCTGGGTTTTGGCCCCGAGGCTTCGGTACCGCTTCCCCGACGGCAGTAGCTCAAACTGTTTCTGATTGGGGTAGCTGGGGTCCCTTATGATTCTGAGCGCCTTCTTGACACACCGGGCTTCGTAAGTGTCCTGGATGGAGGGAAGCTCATATCCGCTGATCCTTTCAGCTGTCCGCACTACCCTTTGCAACACTTTGTGGCTTTGAGCAGTGCAGTTCCTGTACCAGGCAGTGATGCATCCCGTCAAGATGCTCTCCGTTGTGCCTCTGAAGAAAGCCCCCAGGATCTTGGGCCCCAAGCCAGACTTTTTCCCCACCTGGTTGGTGTGCTCGTCCCAGGTGAGGTTGTTGGTGATGTGGCCCCCAGGAACTTGATGCTGTTTACCCTCTCCACAGCAGACCCATTGATGGTGATGGGGTCATGTACCTGTCTCTTCCTTCTGAAGTCCACCACCACCTTCTTGGTCTTGTCGGCGTTGAGAGCGAGGTTGTTGTCTTGGCTGTACTGAGCCAGGCGGTCGACTTCGCTCCTATAGGCCGCCTCGTCGCTGTCTGTGATCAGGCCGATCACTATCGTGTCATCGGCAAACTGATCACCGTGTTGGAGCTGTGTGTGGCCATACAGTCATGGGTGTACAGGGATTAGAGGAGGGGTTTTAGAAAACAGCCCTGGGGGGCTCCTGTGCTGATGGTCAGGGGGGCGGAGATCTTGGAACCCATCTTCACCACCTGTTTTCGGTCCGAATTTTGGCAAAACCTTCCTTAGCAACGCTCGGTTGAAGTCTCCAACCACTATTAGAGCAGCCTCTGGGTGTCTGTTTTCTGTGTTGCTGATCATTCAATACAGTTCCTTGAGTGCGACGTTCGTGTTGGCTTGTGTGGAATATAAACTGCTATGCATATGATGGCAGAAAAGTCTCTCGGAAGCCAGTTTGGGCGGCAGAGCAAGACAAGATATTCGAGGTCCTGAGAGCAGAAGGACATTAGGGCATGAACACTTACCGGTTTACACCAGGCGTTGTTAATCATGAAGCATACACCTCCACCCTTGCTTTTTCCCGAAAGTTCACTTGACCTGTCCGCGCGATGATTTGAGCATTACAAATTAAAATATAATTAAAATATAAAAAGAATAAGGGATTGTACTTATTTGCGCGATGAACAGAGAAGCCTGTGGGAGAGATTGCGTAGTTCAGGATTCGTTCATCCAGCCATGTCTCTGTTAGACAGATGATATGGCAGTCCCTTGTTTCCTGCTGGAAGGAAATCCTTGCCCTCAACTCATCCAGTTTGTTGTCCAGGGATTGCACGTTGGCTAGCAGAATGCTGGGGAGTGGTGTTTTTCCTTCTCGCCGTCTGATTCTGACGAGCAGCCCAGCTCGTCGTAGTGAAGACGAGCTTATGCTCTGCCCTTTCATGAAAATATTATATGTATTTAGAGAATTAAATTATACTCACAGTTTTACTTTTTAATCAAAGTGTAAAATAGTTCAGGGAATGGCAGTTCGCGGATGAGGAGAATTATTATAAGTGGGTGTGCATTCTTTAATACATCCATGTTTTGGAGACTTTCGCTTTTGAGGTTGTTTTTCTGTTCGATAACTAAAAGTAGGCTATCACTCTTTCGTATAAAGTTGGTATCCAAAATGAAACTGTTGCGATACAACTGCACACCTTCATGTTATTAAAAGCAACCTATATTCACATACTGAGGTTCAATTAAACATTCGCTTGTAGCGCCGACTGCTATCGAGATGAACAATCAATACATTTAACATATAGCGATAATCATTTGTCTATGATTGTAGTTGACCACTATGGATGCAATAAGAGCACTGTCTTTTGAGAAACATAAATAGGCTGTTACCTACGCCATGTCCTATAACATATACATTGACCATGGTGACACAAAGATACCCAAATGTGATTGGTTAAACTGATTTATTCGCTGGCTAGAACCGTAAAACATCGACCTTGGTGCGAATACAATTTATGAAGCTTTTCACAAAACGGAAATCGCATTGTATGTGTACAACTCAATGACTTATTATTTTATTGTTGTGTGAATAAATCACAATGGACAATCGTGTTCAATGTAAAAAGGACCGTACAACGCGAGTCGTGAGTCAGTGCTCTATATTACCACGGACAACGTGGCTAATTATATTAACGTTGTTGAGAGGCGGCATTAATATAATTTTGTGCCTAATATTATTATTTATTTAGCAAGAACAAAAATGTATTGGTATAACGCCCTCTAGTGGACAGAATGTTTAACAACCACATGCGGACAGCGGCATTGGCAATGCATAAGCCTGTGATTACAGTGCATTGGTACAAAGTAAAAAGGCAAGATTTGAGCATTACAAATTAAAATATAAAAAAGAATAAGGGATTGTACTTATTTGTATGTATGTATGTATGCATTTATGTGTTTTTTTGGGGGGTAGTGTGTGTTGTAATGAAAAAATAAAAATAAATGGTGACCTGTAAACCCGGCATTGTGTTTATTGCTTGCTTTTACTTTTCATCAATAACAATTATTATTTAAAATAAATTATAATAAGGAATTAAATTCCTTATTAATTAGATGCTTGCCATCTGCCTTCAATGTGTGTCTTTCAATCGGCAAATAAATATACATACAATATACAAATGTACATTATGTATCAGTGAGGAGAGGATGACCTTAGTGAGTATTATTATGTACATAATGTATCAGTGAAGAAGCTATAACCTTAGTGAGTATTACTATGTATACTATGCATGAACGTGGGAGGAGAGGATTCCTAAAGTCAGTATTATTATTATTATTTTGGATGAGCATGAGGAGAGGATAACCAAAGATAGACACATTATATAGATTATTATCTATATAATGCATCAAAGTGAGTACTATTATGTATATTTTGTATCAGTGAGGAAAGAATAATGTATCAAAGAGTACTTTTATGTATATTTTGTATCAGTGAGGATAGGACAACCAAAGTGAGTATTACTGTGTATATTATGTAGGAGTGTGATGAAAGGGTGAACCAAAGTGGGTATTATTATTAGTATCTCCAATGTATCAAAAAAAGTACTATTATGTATATTGTGTATCAGTGAGGAGAGGATAACCAAAGTGAATCCTATTGTGTATATTATGTATGAGTGTGATGAGAGGATTACCAAAGTGAGCACTATTATGTCTGAGTGTGAGGAGAGGATTACCTTGTTGTTCATAAAGGCTTTGAGACACTGCACCACTTTGTGTTGGTTCCTTCTGTCCATCTTCTCCTGCCTGGAAACACAGCGGGTCAACACATTCAGCTCAGAACACATTGTCAATATAGATGAGTGTGATGAAGAAGGGTGTGTGTGTGTGTGTGTGTGTGTGTGTGTGTGTGTGTGTGTGTGTGTGTGTGTGTGTGTGTGTGTGTGTGTGTGTGTGTGTGTGTGTGTGTGTGTGTGTGTGTGTGTGTGTGTGTGTGTGTGAATATAATAAATATGTGTGGACATATTCATGTGCACGTCTGTCTGTCTGACTGCCCTTCCGTGTGTGTGTCCTTGAGTGTGTGTGTCTATATAAATGTGTCCGTGCATGTGTTAGCGTGTGCGTACATATGCATGTGTGCATTTCCGTGTGTGTTTGTGTGTGTCTGTGTTTGCGTGTGCATGTGTGTACATATGCATGTGCCGTGTCCAACTATGTGGCTGTGTGTAGGTTTTATAATGGAGTTTTCTGCTGATTCTGCTCTTTGCACGTAGTGTAGACCTACTGTTTTCTGAACAGCAGTCTCTCCAACACGTCCAGCAGCAGGCCCAGACCCTCGTGGCCAAAGCCCTGCACCCAGCTGTTGGGATCCAAACACAAACACAGGACTGAAATGTGTCAAGCACGGAAATAAATTAGCAGTGAACAGTACTCTCTGACAGCCTCCAACACAGAGACAGGAACTACGGCGCTCATGTTTTGATCAGAGCACAGCTGGACCGGTGTTCTGTATAAAGTGGCCCAGCACAAGAGAAACCATCCAGGGGATGATGAGATGGTGCAACTCTTCGCACGGGGAGACGGTGGGTCTTTAGTAGCACATCGAGGGGAAAGAGAGATGATTCAGAAAACCGTGTTTGCTTGAAACAGTACAATTTACCCTCGCATGCAACTTGTGACATGGTTCTTCTTGTGTAAGTTGTTTTTCTCCTTAGAAGCAGACATGCGTGCTCATGTTTCAGAAAGAGCCCTGTCCTTATCAACCCTCTATTTTTAACTGCTCCTAGCGCCACAAAACTAAGATGGCAAAGGTAGCAGAATCATGGCAATTAACTGGATGTCATATCACAGGAATATATTCATAGAGGGTTCATTGTATTAAAAACCGGAACAAACATACAGGCTTGGCTACACAAATTACTGCAGTAAGTGAAGTAGAGGCTACAGGAGTCTGTACAAAAATGTAATACATCATCGTGATAGTATTTTAATAAATATAATCATTCAACAAGAGAGTGAGACAAAGTGAGAAGAACGAGAAAGCGCGAGAGTAGCCAAATGCTAAGAAGGTATGGCCATGACACAGTGTCGAAGGAGTATTTGATTCCTACGGAACTAATATTTGAACAGAGCCGGTGACATTTCAGACACCTATGGCTTCCAGGAGGAATCAATCAGGTTTACTGTTGGCCACGTACGATCAATGGATGGAGGGCTAACCTTTGTCGGGTCTTTAAGACAAGGTTGTCCCCATAGAGCTTTCATGTAGAGAAGGCTTTAGTTGGGACCCAGGGATCTCCACGAAGCCCTTGATTAAAAGATCTGGGGGCAACATATTGCACTGATTTATTTTCCTGTAGAGGCTTTCCATTTTGCCTTTTTTTAACTGCAGGCTACATCCCCTATATGATGGCCTAGGGAGGGAGCCAGGCTTTAAACCAAGCCGGCACCAAGCCGGCACACAGCGGTGTGGAGAGGAGCATTTCCAGTGTTATGTATGGAATAAAATGCCTTTCATGCCAACGGTGTCAAGGAAATCAGCCTCTAGTCTATTCCAAGCTGCGGTTGCTAGGAAAAAACTTCCATATTTAGTATATTTGGGAACTGTTTGAAACACGAGAACATGGGGCAGTGAAAATATCAGATTATTTATTTGACAGAAAATCATGTTCCAACTGTTGAATCAATTTTCATTGCAATAAATTTCGTAAACAAGTCAGCAGCCAACCGTCTATGGCACAACAGTATGCGTTGTCAGACTTACCCAACTTTGGAGCTATCCTTACCTCCCATTAAAAGTTTATTTTAACCAGTTCCCAGCACCATTACAAAGACATTTTCTCATCAGGATTCTCACCAATTGCTGCCACCATGTTGCTAAAGCTCAATGTGTAACAGTGCATGGTAACAGAGAACCAATTCAGCGACTCATGGCCCATCGATTGCAGCTGTCAGGTTGGCTACATGCTATCCAGCACTTCTAGACATATCAAACATAAAACCTCCTTTCAAATTGAAAACACCTTAAAAGTTTAACCAACTCTTGAAAGACGTATGATTTCCAGTGCGTAAGAGTGTAGCAGGGATATCGGGGAGGCTATGTGTACTGAGCCATCAGGGGTACTCTAACAAGCACCCTCCCATTGGTAATCACTCACTATCGTATGAGGTTATTTGACCATCCATCACAAAAACTGAATATTTGAGAAGACATTCTTTAACGTTCAGCTTAAACATGGAGAAAAACCCAACAAAAAAAACAGAAAAAAAACGTAGACAAAGTCAAAGCTTTTTAGGACGAGTTAGAGAATAGGGCTTCTCGAGAAATTGAGAGTGTAAGGCTAAGTGTGCTAAAACCGGACAAGAGTTGAAAAGTAAACATGAACTCATGACCAGTAATGGGGAAAAGCTGAAGAAGTTAAGCAAATTCCCGGCCCAGGCTGGACAATAAAGCCGTACTCAATTCTAAAAGCTTTGGACTCTAGTCGAATAGCTCAGGAACATTCCTTTCCCATCGGGATGCAACATGTCAAGAGTTACATTTCTTTAACGTCTCCATCACATTTCCATCACACAAACACCAGAGAACACGACGGCAGGAAAAACAAGAAAAAGTCAAAACGACAAGATGACTGGAAGCAATTTCATGTCTGAGTGGTGAATGACAAACGTCATCATTTGCATTTCTTGTTTGTACGGTTAACTCTCCAAGCTGTGCACCTGCTGGCATCACACAATCACATAAGCAGGAAGTCTCAAGGTGAGGGTGCGGCATGGAAAGTTGTTAGATGATTTGATGTGTTAGAAAGTGTGCATTGTCGCTTGAGTAATCTGCTGCCATGGAGCACGGACATTGAAGCCCTCTGGTAGAGGTTTTTATTTTGTGTCACTATCACAATCCCTGCTGCTATAAATTGATTTAGTAGTCGCTGGTATGCATACCGTTTGCACTGAATTCATTTTTCAAACTCCTTCAAAAAATGGTAATTAGAAAATAAGTATTTGCTCTGCCTCTAACTTCTACCTCCTGTACAGCTATGATCATTCTACCTCTATTACAACTTGTATCACTGCTTCTTCAAACTGTGAGGATTTTACTATACTATAACTATAATCATCCTGTGTAAGAACTTCCTACACTGATTATTCTACCTCTGTAAGAACTTGTAGGTCTTCTCCTCATACTCATGTAAAAACATGCACTTCTGAACATCTAACAACGTGTACATATGATTATACTAGCACTGTAAGAAGCTGTACTAATTCTACCTATGTAGGAATTCCTGCCTCTACATATTTTACCTATATAGCAACATGCAGATATTTTGTTAAATTGATTTGAGCGAAAAAGTTGAAGTGCTGCACAAACTAGTTTTTGTTATACTTAGTTAGTTTGATGTCATGATGCTCAATTGGGCAAGCTGACGAGACCCATTAAAAAGGAGCGAGTAGTTAATGAACAGAAGTCATGTGCATGATTGAGTGGCCCTCAGTTTAACGAACGACACCAGAGGACTGTGATGGTAATTACAGACAATTATATTAATGCTTTACTGTCCAGACCATGGCAATCTCCAGGGTAGAAGGGGGACTACCAGTGTGTGTGTGTGTGTGTGTGTGTGTGTGTGTGTGTGTGTGTGTGTGTGTGTGTGTGTGTGTGTGTGTGTGTGTGTGTGTGTGGGGGGGGGGGGGGGGGGGGGGGGGGGGTTCGACAGGGTTAGGAAAACGAGGGACCCTGGCAGAGATTGACAGGACCTGGGCTGACGGAGACAGGGGCGACTGCTGCCAGGGAAGCTGAGGATCGGGGTGACAATGTCAGGGAGGAAATTAAATTTAGCTCCCCGCTTTGCACAGGGCCACGGCCCGGGCTGGTGTGGATATTGAGTAGTCGGGGCAGGAGGTCCCCACAAGCACTTCATTGAAATGCACAGCGGAGCAGAGTGGCCGGCTGCTTCTCCATCATTGGCTGAGGTGAGGTGAGGGGAGGAGGGAGCAAAGGGGGAAATAATATTCAGCTGATCCACAGCAGAGGAAGGAAGGATAGAAGGAAGGAAGGGGGGTGCCGGAGCAACTGGCACCCACCCTTCTTTGCTTGCTCTACACCTTACTGGATAGAGGGGCATAGGAGGCAGGCCATCAAGTGGATAATTGTTACACAGCGCACACCTTCTCCAAAGCGAGACGACGAGATGCACCCTCACCCCCTCCCCCCCACAAATCAATCAGGTGTTGATGCAAAAGTAAGAAAAAGGAGAGAGGAATAAAAGATCTGATGGGCAGGCTGCAATGCCGCAGTGTGAGTAGAAATGTAATCTAGAAGAGGAGGAGGAATTAGGTGGAGGCTGTAATCCATCTACTGTTGCTTTGTGCGGCACACAGAGGTGAGCAGATGAGAGCAAACTCAATCACTCTGAATGTGGAGGGAGAGAGAGAGAGTGAGAGAGAGCGAGAGAGAGACACAGAGGGATAGAGAGAGAGAGGGAAAGTGAGAGACACGAAGAAATAAAGAAAGAAAATTGGAAAGAGAGAGAAGAGAAAATAGACGAGAGATGAGATGGCAGATAGTGAACGCTGCAGCAGAGGAGAGACTAGTCAAACAGAATCCTTGATGAGCAGTAATCAATACGTTAAAAGACACCCGGGTGATTAACAGAACCAGCAGATACAACTCTGGATAAACTATCTCCCTAAAACAAGACACATTAAGCACAACTTTAGGGGCATCAATTTGGTTCTATCCCCGATTAATTTATCTCAACTATGCTATTTCAATCATATGTTCTGTGTTGAAAGCTGCATCACACTTATTTTTTTAATCAACTGATTTTCTGTTTAGAAGTAGTTAGTAGTTGCAGATGAAAATGCCAACACCATTATCAGAAAGTAGTAAAAAGTAAAAAGTGAATAATAAATTAAAGGACATAAAATAGATTTAATACAACCAAGTAGTGTTTGAGAAGTAAAATAATAGATACTAAGGCTTTAATTGCATCAGATAGTCTTTCAGAAGTAAAATAATAGTTAGATTGTGTTTCCAAAGCAGATATATAGTCTTTCCAGATAGAGGTAAAACTGTTGATGTTTATGCTTTAATATACCCAGATAGTGAGGTAAAACGAATACTAATAAATGAGAGCAAGTATTACTTGAGCTGTTTTATTTCATTTCACTACATGACGTCATCCATTAAAATAAGAAATCTCAGTGTCACGCTCAAAATAAAACATCAATGTTAACTCTGTAGGGTACATACAAGTGCCATACATGCTGTGTGGCGTTTCCAAGGCAACCCATACCCTATTAAGATAGTATTAACCCTAAACCTACCCTAAAGAAAAAAAACAATTAGTCGTTTAAAAATATTGATGTCAACTAAATGTTTGCATTGCGGCAGCCCTATTTTGAATGCAACATGGAGGCGCTGGAAAGGAGCATAGACTGCAGTGCCATGATCACCTTACTTGGGGAGAACCCTGTGCATATTAATGATATATCATTCGTAGCATGTGTCACGAGATAAGGGTAAATAATGTTTATTAGGAGATAAGGGAGAACAGTAGGACTCGACCATCATCTGAAACAGCTCAAAGGCAATGTTACAGGGCGATAGATGACACCTCACACAGAGAGAGGGAGAGTTGGAGAACGAGAGAGTGCGAGCGAGAAAGGGGGGTTGAGAAGGAGAGAGAGAGAGATGGGACCAAGAGAAAGAGCATTGAAAAAGATGAAAACAAATTCATCATCCAATTCCCAGGGAAACAAAAACAGTCATAAATCAAAGAGAAAAATGAGCCACCTTATCTGGCTAACTTCACGGCTAAGGTAGCCTGACTTCTAGCTGTATCTCAGGAAAGTCTGGTGGGCCCGGGGTGTGCTGCCGTGGTTACAGAGGGGCGAGCGCTACGTTAGCTGTGATGCGCAGCATGGCAGGATAGCCACACCCCCTCCAGGGACAGAAGAACAAGGCCCAGGGGACGGCCAACCCAAATACACTCACTACATAGTACTGCAAAGTACTCCCCTTTTACCGGGCATTATCAGCTAGTACTCTGTACAACTTGTACTAGTAAACACCATCTAGTACACAGCATTATCTAGTACACATTATCATCTAGTACTGAGTGCCTCTAGTACCACACAGTATATCATCTAGTAATGTGTACCTCTAGTATTACACAGTATAATGAAGTACTACATATTACCATCTAGTACACACTACCGCCTTACTACACAGTATCATCTAGTACCTATATATATCTATATATAGGTATAGCTATATATATATCCCACTCCATGTAGTACAGCATTCCCACTGGGATGCCTGTCCTGCAGCACATGTAGTACTAGGCCTGGGTTGTTTTCAACATATTTCCAGAGGGGACCATATTATTTATTTATATATATAAATACATAGATACACATATATACCTTTATACATACATATATATACATACATATATACGTCGATACACGTCGATATATACGCAACACTCTGCGTCGCTGAGGGAGAGAGAGAGACAGCTCAGCCGTAGGGCACGTAGAGCTAAATGAATGACCGTCGAGTGGTAAACGGAAAACTCCGCTGATCCCGACCCACGACAGAAGCGAAATCGAGAGCCTCACCCAAGGGTAAAACGTGTGATCTGTTTTTACCACGAGGAGTGTCCTGAACTGCGGCAGTCCCCGACGGAGGACCGATACGGAGGACTTCCCCACAGATGATCGGAGGGTCCACGGGAACCCACGACGGCTGTACCTGACCGTTCTCAGAGAGGAGACGGACGATATAGTCGGACATTAATAAATAATTATTTTCTGGTAGGTACGGCCTAACCTCATTTATTTTGTGTCTAAATAAATACGCCCTTTTGTGGCTTAAACGGACTTACGCCTTGTGTTCACTGGGGGGATACGATCATCTCTACAATCCGGGTTACCACATATGGTGGAGGATGCGGGCACCTCGTCCACGCTACGGAGGAACCCCGTGAACACAACCGAGGCACAATGCAGAACCCCGACGGAGCGGCCGGCACGATCGCCGACCAACAACAGCAACAGGACCCAGCCATGGCCGCGGTAATGAACAGAGACACCGCCGAAAGCTTAGCCCTCCTTCGGGAGGCGGTCCTACACCTCGCGCAGCAGTCGGCACGTGACGCCCCGATCTCCGCGCCCACAAGCCGCCTCAGCAGACTGGGACCCGACGATGACGTAGAGGCGTACTTGGAGATGTTCGAGAGGACGGCCCGACGAGAGGACGGCCCGACGAGAGAACTTGCCGGAGGGGAAGTGGGAGCATAAACTGGCCCCCTTTCTCACTGGACCTGCCCAGCAGGCAAGTCAGGACCTGACCCCGGATCGTGTGAGTCAATATCCCGCGCTGAAACAGGCCATTCTGGCTTATTATGGACATAACCTCGCCGCCAGAGCCCAGAGATTCCATGACTGGCAGTTTGACCCCAGGAGCACAGTGAGGACCCAGATCTCACAGCATGCCCGGCTCATTAAGAGGTGGCTCACTGTGGGGGACGGACCCGGCCTACTGGACCGGATCCTCATCGACAACACCATCCGCGAGCTCCCACTGGACGCCCGGAGGTCTCTCGCCATCAACCACCCCAACACAGTAGATGACCTGATCCGCCAGCTGGAGAATTGGCAGGTCGCCCAACAGCTAAGCTCTAATGCTAGGCCCCAAGTCCGACCCGCCAAACCCCGGAGAGACAGGCGTGGACCGGACCCCCAGAGACGCCCTCTGACGCAGAGACCACCAGGCCCCTCCCCGGAACCCCATGAAGACTGGCACTGTTTCAGTTGCGGCCAGACGGGCCATCTCGCCCGCCAATGCCCCGGGAACAAGGATGTCTCCATGCCTTCGGCCTTTGCCGACGACGGCCGCCAGAGGCGATGCCTCCTCACCACCTGTTGGGCCCAGCGGGATCTCGACGGGCCAAACCTCCCAGCCCGGGTGGGAAATAAGGACACTCGGGCACTCATTGATACGGGGAGCGTCGTGACCCTCCTGCGACCCGACCTAGCTGATGGTAGGCCGGGCGAGCCGATCGAGGTCGCGTGTGTACACGGGGACACACGCACTTAACCCACCTGCCACGTGGTGGTACGTACCACCCGAGCAGTATTCACCGTTCGGGCCGGGGTCGTGTCTAACATCCCAGTCCCCCTACTCATAGGGAGGGACTGTCCCATATTCAAGCAGCTCTGGAGTCCAGAGGTAGGTCTTAGGCCATCCCGGACCCGGCCGGGATGGCCGAGCTCCAGGAGCTCAGACCTCCCCGCTGGAGTCATCCGGAGAGGACGACGGGGTCAGGAGGGATGTCCCCACACCGCCGGGAACACCCCTCCACCTGCCTGAGGCCCCCCACCACACAGACTCTGAAGGCACTCCCTCAGACACCCCGGACAACGAGACCGCCCCGGAACAGCCCTCCCCGCCCGAGACGACTGAGAGCTCTCCACTCACCGAGTTCTCCGACTTCCCCCCGACTGGGGACGGGCCGGACCGACCCGGACAGTTCGCCACTGCTCAGCTACAGGACGACGCCCTGAAGCATGCCTGGAGCCACGTCCTCGCCCATGACGGACAAGCACGCGAGTCTGTGAGTAACTTACCTCACCCCCATTTCAGCACCAGGGAGGGCCTACTTTATCGGGTATAGAGAGAGGGGGGGCCGTGATCGAACAGTTGGTGGTACCACGACAGTATGTGAGCAAAGTTCTGTATATGGCCTATTCCCATGTACTAGGGGCCCACCTGGGCATGGATAAGACTAAGGACAGAATCCTAGACAGGTTTTACTGGCCCGGGATCAAGAGCGATATTACCCAGTATTGTCAGGCGTGCCCAGAGTGCCAGCGCACCGTCCCCCGACCCTCAGT
>JACYXH010000462.1:1502500-1556259 GCA_026745465.1 Lota lota
AAGTCCTTGTGTCTGTATAGTCCTCGCTTCTCAACAAAAAAACTTTCAGGGCCCCTATTTTACCACAAGGTGTGAGTGTTATTAGCCATTACAAGCCGTTTGAAAATCTGCCTTTTCCTGTGCCTTAGTGACAACACAAGTGGGAGTGACCACCTAGATGTATGATGCATACATAAGCAACATTTGCAACAGTCCACTGGGTAGGCTTGTAGACTGATCTATCCAGCATACATCTAGGTGGACACCAACCAAATTTTTTGAACCGAAACACACACACACACACACAAACGGAGACAGCTAAACAAAGAAAAAGACAGCAAGGGACGGAGATGGATGGAAAGATTGATAATATTTAAAACACATTACAATTAAAATTTTCTTTGGTCATTAGCAAATCTTTGACGACAAAGTGACAAGGCAACAAAAAATAAATGGAAATAACAATTGTGATAGGTTCATTTTTTATATATATTTTTACAGCCAAGGCAAACGGCTCATTCTCTAATATCTCAGTGTGACTTGTGGCTCTTGTTCTGTCAGTTATGTGAAGCCGTAGGAAATAATTAATAAATAATTAATAAATAATAGTGGACCACCTGGAAATGAGTGGCAGGTGAGACAGCCCTGTGTTTGATCAGAGGTGTCTAGGCTTCATCACCATGGTTAAATGAAAGTAAAAATATGTTTTGAAAGTTTTGTAATTTAGAAAGCACTTTAAAACTTTAAAACTAGGTCCTGCAGCACCAGAGCTACTTTGTTTGTTTGTGCGCTTTGTGTTCTCAGACTATCTTGTAAGAGGCTTTAGATAAAAGCATCTACATGAAATGCTAAATGACTTCATGTACATATCAACCACGGTTAACTAAACATTACTTATGATGTCCTAAAGCAACACATTTTACCAAATTGTATGGCAATGTTATTATTATAATTATAAACATTATATAAACGCAAGTGTTACTGCACCCAAAATAATAATGCAATAATAACTATTTATACATTAATAATGTATAATCACACCAATCATATACAGTCACTTATGACTTGCTTAACATTCACATTGAGCTGTTGTTCTCATCACTGAAGTGTAAAACAAAGGATTTCTTACGTGTTGAATCCCTTGGTAGGCTTTTGGTTTGTGGGCAGACATCATAAAGGGTTGAAAGAGTTATTGTCATAAAGATTCATGAATGCAATAGTCTACTTTGTACAAATGCAGTTTGTGTGTGAGTGTTTGGATTTGGGGTTTGTGTGTGTGTACAATGTTTCCCCTACGATTCTTTCCAGCAACGGTGCTGAGGTATGTGAGAGGTTAACTATGTTGATGTGCGTGTGCACGGTGCTGTGTGCGTATAGTGCTGATGTGTGTACAGTGCTGATGTGCGTGTACAGTTCTGATGTGTGCGTATAGTGCTGATGTGCGTGTACACAGTGCTGTGTGCGTATAGTGCTGATGTGTGTACAGTGCTGTTGTGTGTGTACACAGTGCTGATGTGTGTGTACAGTGCTGATGTGCGTGTGTACAGTGCTGATGTGCGTGTGTACAGTGCTGATGTGCGTGTGTACAGTGCTGATGTGCGTGTGTACAGTGCTGATGTGCGTGTACACAGTGCAGTCATTCCAACAGAAATGGTATAACAATATAACATAACATTTTCAGTCTGCAGTTTGTAGACATCTTACCATCTGGGTTTTATAATAAGGTTGTTTATATTCTCCACAATCAAATATGTAGGCTACCTTCTATTATTAAGTCTGTAGTAATTTAGCTAAAGCCATTCATGAGCTAATGCCACCCACAGTTTCATCATGCATTTTTTATTCTACATTACAACACTATTTTGCTGTCAGTATTTTGACAATAACTATAATGAAAATATAACAATTGATGGGGTGCGGTAGGGGGCACCTTTGATGATTGTTTTTAAATATAACCAATATCAGTTTTGGGGCAGACCCACCCGTGCATGTTTACAGGATGGAGGGGGGAGCTGAGACAAAAATTATTAAAGGGGCGGTTCATTTTAGAATTCTGAACATCCTAAAAGGGAATATTTTCCATTTTGATTTGAATAATTCGTGCTGAAAGGGCGACACAGCAAAGGCCAGGATCGGATGAACATTAATCAAACATATTTATAGGTTCTTATTGTGTTCTAGCTTGTCAGCTCAGCCATAGCATTAGTTTCATACCATTATTGACATTTTGTGAAAACAGGTAGGTTGGCTACAATCTTTCATTGAAGAGAAAGCTCCCGTTGCTCTGCAACAAACTATCGACAGCTAGACCAGTATCAAACAATAAAGTTAGTGCTGTATAAAGCTTTACTTACTGACTTACTATCTGTCTCCATTTAATATGGGTGGGGGACCCATATTAATGTACTGCCAAAGTTAACCATGGCAGCGCTGATCAGAAAAGTTGAAAGTTGAGAACCCCTGATGCAGGGAAAACACTGATGTATATGTGTGCAGTGCCCAGTAGTGGTGTGTGTGTGTGTGTGTGTGTGTGTGTGTGTGTGTGTGTGTGTGTGTGTGTGTGTGTGTGTGTGTGTGTGTGTGTGTGTGTGTGTGTGTGTGTGTGTGTGTGTGTGTGTGTGTGTGTGTTTGTGCATGCGTATGCATGTATGTATGTGCATCACACAGCGGTGTATTAACAGAGGGATCACTTGGGTACATCTCTAACCCTACATATAGCCTTACTGACAAAATAACAAATATGGAGCTTTATACCTGAAGGTCAGTTTTAATATAATATCAGAAACCAATTTCCAGTTGTTTGTCACAACCATTTATCATATCCATTTAATACAATTACAGTGGTAGTGTGGTGAGCTGTACTGTGGGCACCCCAGCAGAAGAGCACAGGATCAGGTTACAGCATCCAGAGGGGGCACAGCTGGGGGTCAGAGGTCAGGCTAGCAGATTGCCTCCAGCTCCATCTGCTACCCAGGAACCATATGAAACGGGTGAATAAACCTGCTTACATCATCTGGACCAACACACACACGCATCATTTCTGGAAAGAGACTATGAGTTGGGATCCGTTGGGGTCTCTAGCCAACAAAACGCACAAACTAACAAATAATAACTGAAAAACAACAACAAAACTAACTGTCAAACTGACTGAATAACTAACCGACCGACCAACTATTCTAACAAACGTATTATCTGACTAAATAACTGACTGACTATTGTTACTAACTGATTATCTGACTAACTGACAGACTAACTATTCTAAAAAATGTATTGTCTTGGTGCTGACAAAAAAGGAACTGCTAACAAAATAACTGGCTAACCAACAAACAACTCATTGATTGACAACTCCAATCTAAGAAACTAACACATGAACTGACAACTAGCCCAAAAGAACAACTGACAAACCAAAGGAACCCTTCTGCATAAGAATAAAGTGATGGTAATAAAGTGTGGTAGTCCGTTAATATCAGGATAAAAGTTCCTTATTCAGTTTAGAAAGTGAGAAAACTGAATCATATTTAATATTTTCTATTAAAAACTAAGAAAATAAGTTAGGTTTTTCCAATCTGAGTAATGTATTTTATGTCATTGTTTTGTTTTAGATGTAATGTTCTAAACATGTTTTGCATCAAGAGCAGTAGAATCGTCTAGAGCCTTTATATGAACCGTGGGTATAAATCTATAACGTTGTAATAATAAGGAAAAACAGCTATCTCCAGCATTAAAGGTCTTTGCCATTGGTTATATGTCATGCTTTATTTACTGAAATACTATTCAAGGCCTCTCCTTAAGCATCAGTGCACAATACAAACACTATAGAATGGAAATGATTGACACTATCCCTGATCTGGAAATGTTACGCAGGCAAAATGAAAAGATGGGTTAGTTTGGCAGTGACTTACTGAAAAACGTCTGGTTTGTTAAATAACATAAGAATTCAAGGTTATTAATTTAGCTGAATCAATTGATTAAATGATCACTAGTCACGACACTTACTTTGATTACTGTGATGCTAATGCTTGATATTATTAAAACTAATATTTTGCATGCTTATCTATCTTTATCTCTTTTCTTTTTACAACCTTTCACTGCAAAACGTTAACTAGTTTGTTTTGTTTGATTACCTTGATTACCTAATCAGCAAGGCTTGATGAATGTTATTTGTTAATATGGATATGTGCATCACGTTCAATCAAAAAAACCAACCTTGTTTTTTAAGAGAGGGGCTTGCCATACATTTTTGTACAAAAATCGTGTTAATATGGATTTTGGTGGCAGGGACCTTTAAGAGCATTTACAAAAAAAGAACTTTTATGCTGGATAACTGGAATCCTTAGAGGACAAGCCCAACCCAGCATACCAATCAAGTAATTTCACAAAAATTGAATAAAGGATTAATTCCTCCATTCTTCATTGGGTTGGCAAAAAAAAACTAATCTATGCCAGGAGCAAGGAGTGGCAGCCAGAGACATACACTATATTGCCAAAAGTATTGGAACACCCCTCCGAATCATTGAATTCAGGTGTTCCAAACACTTCCATGACCACAGGTGTATAAATTCAAGCACCTAGGCATGCAGACTGCTTCTACAAACATTTGTGAAAGAATTGGTCGCTCTCAGGAGCTCAGTGAATTCAAGCGTGGTACCGTGATAGGTTGCCACCTGTGCAATAAGTCCATTTGTGAAGATTTCTCACTACTAAATATTCCATGGTCAACTGTAACTCAGCCACGATGTGGTAGGCCACGTAAAATTCCAGAGCGGGGTCAACGCATGCTGAGGCGCACAGTGCGCAGAATACGCCAACTTTCTGCAGAGTCAATAGCTACAGACCTCCAAACTTCGTGTGGCCTTCAGATTAGCTCAAGAACAGTGCATAGAGAGCTTCATGGAATGGGTTTCCATGGCCGAGCAGCTGCATCCAAGCCTTATATCACCAAGTGCAATAGAAAGCATCGGATGCAGTGGTGTAAAGCACACCACCACTGGACACTAGAGCAGTGGAGACGTGTTCTCTGGAGTGTCTGGCAATCCGATGGACGAGTCTGGGTTTGACGAGTCTGGGTTTGGCGGTTGCCGGGAGAACGGTACTTGCCTGACTGCATTGTGCCAAGTGTAAAGTTTGGTGGAGGGGGGATTATAGTGTGGTGTTGATTTTCAGGGGTTGGGCTTGGCCCCTTAGTTCCAGTGAAAGGAACGCTTCAGCATACCAAGACATTTTGGACGATTTCATGCTCCCAACTTTGTGGGAACAGTTTGGGGATGGCCCCTTCCTGTTCCAACATGACTGCGCACCAGTGCACAAAGCAAGGTCCATAAAGACATGGATGAGCGAGTTTGGTGTGGAGGAACTTGACTGGCCTGCACAGAGTCCTGACCTCAACCCGATAGAACACCTTTGGGATGAATTAGAGCGGAGACTGCGAGCCAGGCCTTCTCGTCCAACATCTGTGCCTGACTTGACAAATGCGCTTCAAGAATGGTCAAAAGCTCCCATAAACACACTCCTAAACCTTGTGGACAGTCTTCCCAAAAGAGTTGAAGCTGTTATAGCTGCAAAGGGTGGGCAGACTCTATATGAATCATTTTGACCTCTAGTAAACATTAGGGTCTTGTTTACACGCGTGTTCAGAAATGACATCGAAAATACAGTTACTGGCACTTTCCCGACTTTATATGCTTGAACATGATACCCGCTGTAGCTGCAAGGGCGCACTTCTCATTGATTATAATACAAGTACACATATATAATGTACATATGTAATGTATGTGTATGTATGTAACGTATTTGAGATTAGAGACGTATTAAATGGACTAGGCCTATATGCGATGATTTGTCTAATGTTTTACTCCTAAAAAGAAAAGAAAAAAAAGTTACGAAAAATGGAAACCACTGACATATCAATATAATACTATAATAAAGCTATAACAAAAAACTAGAGAGGCATTTGCAGCATGTTTTCATAACTATTTTGATTCACTATTTTCTTTACTTCACGTTGTAAATAATGTCTAATTGGAGTTGAATTATACCTGCAAATGACAAGCATATGAACATTAAAGGAATCTTCTTGAGTTTCTTTGTATTTGCCTGTCAAAAGCCGTCAATAGTCGACCGCAGACACTTGCAGCAGTGCAGTACAATTTACAATCAGTGGCGTCTTGCTTTCACTACAACAAAACGGTCAGTGGTCAAAAATGGCCGAGGCAGTTAAAGGTAGTTCAGTAGTGCCAGCGCTTCTAGTGTTAAGCTCTTTGCACACCAAATTCTATGCGACTCACACCAACTGTTTACAGACGTAAACAAATCTGTTGAAAAGCTGGGCGAAAAACATGAGCATGAGAACTGATGAACATCAGTCTGGTTTTAAAGTGGTTTTAAAGAATCACAAGCAGAGGCCCAAATAAAGAACGATAGAGAAGTTTAGAGTGAAAGTTGCAGAGATTGCGCAACTGTCAGATTTGATTTCATACTACCAGATGCAGGCCACTGGGGCAAAGTGCATTTTGATAAGCACGCTTTAAAAGTGTGTACAAGTAAAAAGTGAATGAGTGGTCTTTCATAAAATATTTACTTTGGTAGTCAATCAGAAAAAATAGTAGGCTACCTTCAATTTGACAAGCGAATATAAGCTGTTTGCTTATGTCTTGCTATGTTAGTTATACTCAGCAGTACAGTGCTTTTGACCAAATGCGCTGACGCGGGTGTCTTTTTTTCTTCTGCGCGTGCATCCTGTCAATCCTGTATAACTCGCATCGGACTTGGTGTGAAAGGTAGCAATCTGAGAAAATCTAATCCGATTTTAGATTTGCTTTGTTTTACATTAAATACCTTCAAATATATATATATATATATATATATATATATATATATATATATATATATACACACACACACTACAATATTATAATGATGCTAAATGATAATAATATAATATTACTTCCTAGGTCACTACAATATGAATATTATAATGATGCTAAATGATAATATTAGTCAGTAGGTTACTACAATATTAATATTATAATGATGCTAAATTGTAATATAATATTAGTCCCTAGGTCACTACAATATTAGTAGTATAATGATGCCAATATAATAGTAGTCTCCAGAACACAACAACATTCCTAGGCCATTACAATATTAATATTATAACGTTGTTGGGTGTGGATGAAGGGGTATCTGAGCCGTATTGATGGGGCTGTGGGGGAACATGAGACTAAGAGGGTTGGGAAACAATGCGCTCTACAACACTGGACTGACTACAGGAGGTCGAAAACATCATGTTCATTTGCAGCTAAGCAGCTAAATAAAATGTGAAAGGCAAAGTACGAAAAATCTTAGGTGAAACAAATGTCCAGGCCTTTTATGTCCCTTTATGAGGACTGTTAAGACTCAGTCACGCCATGCTTGCAAGAAGACTCGAAGGTCGGCTGGCAGTTTCCAAAGGAAACTAGAGAGCTGTAACAATGCTCCGCTATAGTGAGTGGCCCAACATGTACAGTAGATGCAAAACACTGGCCATGGTACGAGAAGAAACACATAGAATCACCCTGAGGGATTTCTGCTGTTACACCAGTTTGTGAGATCACAAGTAGGCTTGTGCAAATATAGGCTCGAATCGTATATTGGCAATTGAAGAGATGATCGACAATTGATTTTTCCTACGCCAATAACACAACGATTGTAACTAACTTACTATCAGATGTTAATTTACTTTGAACAAAACGCACATAGACTCGGACCGAAATTGGCACTCTGCCTCCATCAAAATATTACTTTAAGACACTTTAATTAGTATAAACCGCATTTCAGTGTAAATCCCCGGATATTTAAAATGTCCCGCTTTGTTGAATGTGCGCATGCGCCGGAATGCGAACGAAGTTTGAAAAAGACAAACGCTTAATCCTCTCGCGCATGCGCACGTTCTGCAAAGCGGGACAGAAATTAGCTGGTGTTTTGCAGACAAAAGCGTTTTAGAAGTAATTTGCAAATAATCTGTTCAGTTTGTTTCTTGTTATAATCCAAAGTAGTCCAGTTGTCAATTGAGTTGAGTTATGAATGTGTTCTCTGCGCACCATTAGAGTAGTTCTAACTGGATATGATTTGGATTGTGATATTATGACAAGATAATGTTAAACGGAACATCATGCTACCAATCACAGACACACAGATTTTTAAAAGGTAGCCGTTGTTTGATAGGAGAATTTTTTATAAAGGAAACACTGAACTTTAACTGCATTGCTTGCAGCTGACGTAACTCCCCCCACCCACTCCTCCCGCCACACCTGGCGATCAGATTGTATATTGACTATCTATAACATACATGTCAATCTCAAGGCCCGCGGGCCACATCCGGCCCGCTGGACAATTGTCTCCGGCCCGCAATATAATATTTTATGTCAATCAGAATTGGCCCGCCGGAATATAGCACGCACATCATTAATACTACAAATCCCAGACTGCACTGCAATAACTGGCGCCAGCTATTGGTTGAGACATCAATCAACGGCGGCAAGCCCCTTTATTAACAAACTCTCCAGTCTCACGCTTATCCTGTCACTTCGGATAAACTTTAAGCTAACTCTAGCCCTCCCAAAAATGGCCAAACGAAAGGTGGACTTTGAAAACAGGGGCTTTCAAGACAGATGGGAGGCAGAGTATCTGTTCACTAACACAAGGGGTAAACCTGTTTGTCTTGTATGCGGAGCTGTTGTGGCCGTAATTAAAGAATACAACATAAGACGACACTATGAAACGAAACACGGGGACAGGTACAAGGAGCTGGACACACGGCAGAAGGTAGAAGAGTAGAAAAAACGTCTGGTGTCACAGCAGGCTATGTTCAAAAAAGCTAAATCTAAAAGTGAAGCTGCCGTTAAAGCTAGTTTCATTGTGGCTGAAGAAATAGCTAAATCGGCCCGGCCATTTACCGAGGGAGAGTTTGTGAAGCGATGCATGATTAAAGTGTGCGAAGTCGTGTGTCCTGACCAAAAGCAAGCATTTTTAAATGTCAGCCTTACCAGAAACACCGTTGCTGACCGGACATGCGAGCTTGCTACCAATATACAAAATCAGCTAATGGAAAAAGGAAAAGATTTCATTGCATATTCCCTTGCTGTGGATGAGAGCAGCGACACAACAGATACTGCCCAGCTGTCAATCTTCACCCGTGGAGTGGACTCTGACTTGCGCGTTACAGAGGAACTTTTGGGAATTAAATCAATGCACGGCACAACCACGGGAAAGCCAAGCTGCGTCTGTGGGAGACGCATATGTTGGAAGGAAACTTGGGTCACTTTCCGTGCTGCCTGTCGATGACGCACAAGGTTTCTGCCGCTATTTTTCCAAGTGCACATTTTGCTGAAAAACTGGGCATACTTAGTACCGAGTTCACACGGCGATTTGCCGACTTCGAAGCTCAGAAAACTAAGTTTGAACATCTCAGCAATCCGTTTGCGGTTGACGTGGAAAAGGCACCTATGAACATCCAAATGGAGCTGCTCGACCTCCAATGTAGTGACACACTTAAGGCGAAGTATGACTCTGTGGGCGCTGCACAGTTCCCACATTTCATCCCTGAAATGATGCCGCAACTCCGCCTACAAGCTGCTCAAATGCTTTGCATGTTTGGTAGCACATACCTGTGTGAGCAACTTTTCTCTTTGATGAAGATGAACAAAACATCACACAGGAGTCGTCTCAGTGACGGACACCTTCACTCCATCCTGAGAATTGCCACAGCTCAGAGCCTGACTCCAGACATTGATGAACTTGCAGCTAAGAAAAGATGCCAAGCATCTGGCTTGGGCTAATGTGCATCAGAGCAAAATGTACTTAAATGTTTTTGCATTTTTCTCCTGTAATCACAAGGAATACTGTTAATAGTTATGTCTGAAATATTTGCACATTTTCAATAAAATAAGTTATTATTATTACTACCAAAAACATTTTCATTAGAAATGACTCAGTGGAAAACTCCTGACAGATAATGCCACTGATATCTTATTTGAAATTTGATTACATTACATTGTTAAATCTGTAAGCTTGGTTTGTTCTGAATTCTCTTAGGTGCTTTTGGAGAAGTTAATTTGTGATAATACATCTGAAAAAACATGTTCTTATTTTCAATAAATATCGACTGTTTGGCCCGCGACTTGGACTCAGTTTTTTTTTTTGGCCCCTTCTGTGATTGAGTTTGACAGCACTGATCTAGGGTATTCAACTATTTTATTAAAAAGGTGTGAGAGATAGGCTGAACCCAGAATGCCACGTACGGTCTACACCACGGTGACCGGACATCTTTATCATAACTGTGGAAAACAACCCATACGCAGCCCTCAGTGCGGTCACGGCTCTTCAGGAAAAACCAAACTATCACGTACCATGCACTTGCACCACAACCGTAGCCTTGAAGCCTGACACAGGAGCCAGATACAAAGGATGTTTCATACATAAATAAGAAGATTGATTTTTATAGATAAAAATGTCCCTGGGTGGAACACAAAACTGTTGCTTCTTGCCCAAGTGTTAAAACGACTGAAAGATTCAGACCCCTTCTGATATGCAATTTGGACCTAGATTGATTTCAAACAGTGACTGGTATTAAAAATGTCTGTGTGGCGAATTAAACAGCACAGCAGCAACGACTACAAACGTTATGCTTTTGTTCTGCTGTTCTGCTACATTTGTTCTTGTTGGTCACATAAAGTACACCGCTGGGTCAGTGGCACGACAAAGAAGACGGGCTGAAAATGCTGAAGTTTGGCACTATAGTCGGGAAGCAGTGAATCATCAACATTTTGGAGCGGTCAGCGATATAACGTGGTAAACTGTATTTGGTGTTATAGACAGAAAGCCAAATGTATTAAAACTTTGAAACCTTAAACCTTATGTATCAATCACTGAGATCAATACATAAGGTTGAAACAAAGTCACAATGCTATGATACATTGCAACATGTGCGCACGACTCGTGTCTCCTCCCCTCCCAGTGTACCTGAACACATTTCTGATTGATTGTCAAATATGTTTGTACCACCAGTCAATCAAATGTTACGATTTGAATGTGGTGGGTTTACGCTGGCTATGGCACAACACTCGCTTTGCGAGTCCTTAGCAAGAGGAGGTAGGCTATTCAGTAAGATCCCGTACAAAATTCGGAACAGATTTTGGTAGTGAACATTCTTTTAAGAATTTGATACAATATCCGAAATAAGCTAAATAAAAAACAACTGTCAATCCAACTTGTTAGGTGATACAGGAAAGAGAGGAAGAGTTCTGTCTAGATTCTGGCATCGGTCTCATAAAGTAAATATCATAAAGTGTGTTATTAGTCGAATGTGTGTGTAAGTTCCACAGCCTCATCATTTGCAAGCACAGCTTCTCACTGAGCAAATTGTGTTATCAATCCTGATAACCAACAGGAGAAGTGGCTGGCGAGGGCGGACCCAGTGAACGATTCAAACCCCTCAGCATGAACAAGTGCCCTCTTCTAATTGTCTTTGGCCCATCTCGGTGCCACGGCAACAACACCGTTTTTGGAGCCTCTCCAAAAACATAATGGTGGCTTTGTCCCTTCCCTCCCACGCCATGCTGCATTCATCCCTGGAGGGCCTCTGTATGAGGTGTGGGAGCGAGAGACAGAGCAAGAGCACGAGAGAAAAAACTACAAGGTGGGAGAAAGAGGTTTGCTACGAGGGGGATAGAGAACAAAGCCAGGGCAGAGGAGGCCTGTGGGGGAAAGCAGGAGAGGAGGCCAGGCTTCTTGGGTGGAGGTGGAGGTAAAGGGCAGCAGGAGGCTCCATGCACTTCTCCACCACTCAGCATTACAGCCCTGTCTGACACTGACAGACAGTAGAGGGTGGGAGACTGGGGGAGACAGAGGGAGAAGTACACACACACTGACGAAGAGATAGCAGTAAACAAAAGGACAAACACACTAGAGAGATTCTCTATATGAGAGAGAGCGAGAGCGAGAGACCGAGACTGACCGACAGAGACAGACTGACAGACAGACAGAGATAGATAGACAGACAGACTACATTACAGGTGTGGTAGCATGCCATCGGGGAGGGCCAGAGTGTGAACAGGCTGTACAAGATGATGTATTAACATGGATGAAGGCTTCTCACTGACTCGAGGGAAGCCAGAACTTTGTATAGCCAGAAAACATAAGAGAAGCTGAACAGCCTCCTTACCACTCTGAGCATGGAGGATGTTTCTAAACTTAACCAGGACTACTCACCGTGTTTCCAAAGCAGCACGTTTAGTATTATTTTTTGACCTAGGTCCCCACCTGAAAGAACCTGCATTTGTTTAGCGTCTTGGTTCCTGATGCAGTTCCTTCAGCTACAATACTAATGGCTATCCTTTGAAAAAAATAACACCCTATTCATGAGACCTCCCTTCATTTCACTCCCAATGCGACTCATGGCTATACGGCTCGTTCTTAAGACTCAAATGAATGTCTTCTGCTTGAATTCCTAATGAATGTCATAATCAAGGTTGCTGAATTATGCCGCATTTACTGTTCATTAATGGCTAATGCTGCCAACTGCAGCTCCGTGGATAACGTTCAACTTCAATAGAATCACTGCTCCTTATTCATACCACTCCTCCATTGCTCTTGATGAAGTCCACTTAGGTGGTTCTGTAACAGACAAGGTCAGGACGAATGAATGATATGTTGTGACATAACAAGCCAGACACTCTGCTATTGGATGCCAGGGAGTAGAGATGGAACCTAACACAAGGACACCTCCGCATGAAAGATTTAAGGACAACATTCATGGAATGTTTTTTGAAGTGGGTTTTTTTATGTATTAGGTACAGAGAGAAACAAACTGCCCTCTTTATTTGCAGTGCTTAGGAGCAGTAGACCTTAGTCAAGTTATTCATCGATTACCAATATTTAGCAGAATCTGGTATTACTAAAGAGAAGAATCATGTAATACCATTTAGCAGAATTCTGTATTCATCCGAATCTTGTATTACGATTTAGCACAATCTTGTATTTAGTAGCATCTTGTATTACTATTTAGCAAAGTCTTGTATTACTATTTAGCAGCACTGTGTGTTTAGTAGAATCGTATATTCCTACTGAGCAGAACTGTTTATTTACCATAATGTTGTATTAGTATTGAGCAGAACCATGGAATACTATTTAGCAAAATCGTGTATAACTATTCGGCAGAATCTTGGATTTATCATAATATTGTATAACTATTTAGCAGAATCTTTTATCTATTATAATCTTGCATTACTGTTTTGCAGAATTGTGTTTTATTATAATCTTCTACTACTATTTAGCAGAATTGTGTAATTCACTGAAGCTTCGCTATAAAGCTCATCGATATAACACGTCCTCAGATAGAACACGGTGCTTGCTTGGACGCATGATATAATTTGAAACGTTTCCATCGATCAAAGCAAATTAACCACATTCACGCAGCACAATGTTATTATAGGAAGAAGGACTACTAAATGAGCTTGAACATAAAAATAAAAAAATCCAAGTAAAACTGACCCGACCATTGTGTCCTCATATATCCTATCGGCAGAATATGGTATTACTACTTAGCCAAATATTTGATAATTATTTTCGGAGAAGCTTATATCAAAGCTTCCCTTTTAGATGCATCTCATTGAAGAGCAGGTAGGGGTAAGGGCAAATTGCTCAGGGATGCTCACAGGTAAGTTCCTTTCACACACTCTTTCCCTTGAATGTTTTGGGAATAATCCTGCATTTAGTCATGTGTGAATGGGAACAGGGATCGATAATCATTTAAATCTGCACCAGCAATTTGCATGCTCAAGAAGTAGAAACATTCCTGGATCCCTTGCCGGTACGGCTGTGTTGTTAATGAAAGCAGTAACATTGATAGGAGAGGCACGAAAAGGGTTACATTTGTCTGGTGAAAGACGGTTTGACATGGAGACAGTGAACCAATCACCAAAGATTCTGATGAGAACGTATTTGAATCCGCGACTGTCTATGTTAACACACCGATGCTTTGAGAGATTGAAAAACAATATCAATATAGCTTATTTACAATGAAGCTTATTTTTTGAAGAATCGCTGGAACCTGAACAGACTCAGAAATAAAGGAGCTCCTCTCAGTCCGCGAGCTTTATGGCAGTTGGCATTACCGCCATCTGCTGGACTGTCCCTTGGCCCAATTATTTTGCCATGCCAATGCTGTAAGTGAAAGGGCACGATACAAAAATGTTCCAGAAAGTTGCTGTATGTGTGAATAGTGAAAATCACTTGCGGTGCCTGAAAGATTATCCCAGTTATTTACTAGGAACTATATGTAAAAGAGGCTGTAGAATGTGGACATCGGGGATCAAACCCATAACCACTAAACTGCACTGCCCTCTATATGTAGGCTAACAGGCCCGGGCCCATTTAGTTTTGACAGTGTTATATAATGTAGATCTGTGCAGATTGATCCAGTTACAGACGCTGACATGTTTGGTTGTGATTGATGTTAAATATGTTTGTTGGTGGGATCATATTTACCGATGGGTTCTGTATTAAACTCTCCATCTCCCCGTTAAAGCAAATTGACACACTCTTGCCTGTCTGTCTGTGCATTTTATTTTCCCGTCGTTTCAATTATTTGTCAATCACATAACAACTATCTACACTTCACAACAAACAAGAAACTCCCTGCATCTACATAGACGTGCAGCATATTCAGGTTGAGGATTCTAGCTCAACAAATTACAGCAGGCATTAAAATGTTCTTAATCAACAGTTTACTCTGTGAAATAATGACATACCATACTGCGATACAACCACATAGTTCCAGAGCTTGGAGCTTGCATGCATCCATCAATATGACTCCATGGTTAATTTACGTTGTTACATTAATTCCCAATGAAATAAACAGAATTGCTAATGCAAGCAACACATAAATGTAACTAATATCAACCATAAGCTTGGCGCAGGCATAGACGTGACTGTTGCTAGAGTCAGGGTCTGACGCAAATACACAGCATATATCAAGTGATTTGATTATTTTTCAATAAATATCGCAAACTTCAGTGGTGTGAATTGAATAATATGCTGTGTGAAGCCTGAGATCCACAGCCATCCCTCTCCTCAGACATATGTGCACCGTGCACGCTTCCCTCTTCTTAAGCACTCCCCTGTGATATGGGAGACAGGTCTGCTATTGGACCCCTGGGAAATTATGGTCTGTGCACCCCAACCTTTCCATCGCATCGCCCCACACAGTCAACATGTTCTGACAGACAAAAAGCACACAGCCGAAGAGAAACAAAAAGCAGGGTCAAGAACCGATGGAGAGAGGGATGGAGAGATGGAAAAACAACACAACATGAATGAGTGAAGACAAGTGTTAGTCTTGAACTATAATGGAAGGAAAGAGATGGAGGGGGATGGAGAGGATGAGAGAGAGTGTTGAGAATGATAGAGAATCCAGAGAGTAAGAAGAAGGAGAAAAATATCAAAGGATGGATATACTTTTAACAGTGAGGAGGAGAGGAACACCAGGCCCCAAGGAGAGAGCAAGGTTTAAGTGAGTGGAAATTACTAGATGTGGACCGAGGAGCAGGAGGAGGAAGAGAGGGCCAATGATGTATGATGTCAGATAAAATGAGGAGAGCAGAGGAAGTACTGTACACACACACACACACACACACACACACACACACACACACAAAGTGTTCTCATAAAGCACGGACACCAGGAGAGAGTCGGTGGGTTGTGATTGCAGCATGAAGCAGTATAGCTCACTATTGATTTGGTATTAATACAAGTGCAATTGCAGGCCGACTCTACATGGAGCAATATAGAATGTTTCCCCATGAAATGCCTTTCACAAAGCAGAGCTTAGGCGTTCACCTATCGATCGCTGGAAACAGATGAATATTTTTTTGTATGGAAATAAATAATTATAGAATGTCACCCACACGTTTTAGGAATACAAAAACCAAAAAGAGAAAACCGAAGTGGAGTGTCGCTGTGTGCGACAATGTTTGTGGAACTTTTGTAAGACAATAATAAAAAATAGAATAGTAAAATGAATATGCTTGTGCTGCTTGTATAATGTGATTCAACGTACACATTAGCGGTCTATATTTGATACAGAAACATTACAGCTTTAAGGCTTTTGGGGAAACTTGGCGTTAGGGATCTAGCAAGGGGTTTACACGCTCCTTCATATTGTTCAGCACATTCTAGGTTCTTCAGGTTGGTTGGATCAGATCGCTTGTGGACCAAGCATTTATCTGACCAACGGCACACCAAAAAACTAAATCATGCTTTTTGTGAACATCAATATTTGGTATTTAGAACAAATATTTCATTAGTCACACAGCATTTCCATTATGGTGCAACGTTAAAAGCTGGCAGGTCTGAGTAAACCGCTTCAAGTAGAATTCACTGTTTACTTTTCAACACATTTTGACTTATTTTCCAAGACAATGGACGCTTTTTTGAAATTATTACTTCTTTTCTCACCAATTAATTTAATCAGACTGCTGCTGTTTAAATGCTTCCCAAGATAACAAAATTTACGAAACAGTGGGAGAGAAGCTTTATGAAAACCCTGCAGGAAAAGTACGACGACCATTGTACTAAATTAGACCAGCCTGTTAGAACTCCAGCAGTCAGTGGAATTAATAAACACCGTGAGCTTCAAAATAACATATTGGTCCAGTTTACACAAGAGAAATATCTATATTTCAAAACTAATTTTTGAATTTCGGTTGTATATTACAAAAAAAAAAATTGTTTAAAGAAAAGGCTCAACGCGCTCACAACCATCTCTGTTTACAAGTATGGGCAGTTTACAAGAGATCCCCGCTTGATATGCACATGCAGGTTTCGTATTTATACCACATCAATGTCTACACGATCTCTGGGCGGAGATGTGGTGACCGTGGTCTGCCAGTTTCTATTACTTTGGATAATGCAATGCTGCAAAAAAAATTATAAAAGAAATGCAAGAATTGTAAGAAATGTAGGCATAGCATGGCAATGTTTAAGATACATGTCGCTCCATTGCTTTATATGGGTCGACAGCCAAACAATACATAAGCTAAGCATGGTCTCCCCATTGGTTTCCCCTAGTCCTACAAACCAATAGTGACACAGTAAGAAAGACCACTTGCTAATCACAGTTGGAATAAGAGTAAAAAAAGAAGTAAAAAAATAAAAATAAAAAATTAAATAAAATGTGATCCATGAAGGCGATTGAAGCATCAATCAGACATCCAATCACAAACATTCACATCCATCAGCTGTCCAATCAAAAACATTCACATCCATCAGCGGTCCAGTCAGGGCCTCAAACGGAGCACAGCAGGACTCCACGGTGGAATAAATGGCTTTCTACTGCTCCCTTCAAACTGCCATCGCCTCGAGTCTGAATCTACATTAAAGCCCACAGAAGACAGTGGGGGTGGTGTGTGTGTGTGTGTGTGTGTGTGTGTGTGTGTGTGTGTGTGTGTGTGTGTGTGTGTGTGTGTGTGTGTGTGTGTGTGTGTGTGTGTGTGTGTGTGTGTGTGTGTGTGTGTGTGTGTAAGATGATGCAAGTTCACTGTCATCCCTCCTGAACCAGTAGACAGATGGAATTATTAGAAATTGAAAACACTCTGTTGATCTTTTTCAATGCATTTCAAATCACAAATTCATGAAGGAGCAAAAGTGTCAAAATGCTTTTCTTAAGGAGATGTGTGTGTGTGTGTGTGTGTGTGTGTGTGTGTGTGTGTGTGTGTGTGTGTGTGTGTGTGTGTGTGTGTGTGTGTGTGTGTGTGTGTGTGTGTGTGTGTGTGTGTGTGTGTGTGTGTGTGTGTGTGTGTGTGCGTGTGTGTGCGTGTGGATCTACAAGATTCTACAAGTTTGATCTCAGTTTTGTGGCTTTTGTTGACAACATTTGGCAGGGAATATAATAATGAGAAACGCAGCAATCTCTAACCTTCCTATAGAGAGAGAGAGAGAGAAAAAAAGAGTGACCGAAGAGAAGAGTGTGAAAGAAAGACCAAAAAACTAGAGGGACAGAGCATGCCCAGACAGACAGACAGAACGAACGAGCAACAGTGAGAGCAAGAGAGACAATTGCACCGTGTCAGCAGGAGACATGCTGATCATAACAGCCTCAGACACAGAGGAAACACCTTCTCAAGTCCTCTTCTTTTTCAGGAAACACGACGTGACCCCCATGCCGCCCCACAACAGGACGAGCCTATTTAGTGTAATTACACGCCTTATTATTAGCATGAACCAGGACACACACACTGAAGGTAAAGGGTCAACAGTAAGACCACCTGACCGGTTGGCAGGGGGGCCACAGCTGCCTAAGCTGGGTCTGTTCATGTTAGCAAGCAACGTGCCCCTCGCTCCACGTTGTGGGTGGGAACAAAAGGTTAATGAGTCGTTGTTTAAGGAAACACCTTAAAAAAGATACAAAAAAAAACGATAGACACCTGGATCTTTCCCCAAAAATAACTGCCATACCGCAAGATCTCACAGATTAAGTGACCAACTTCTTCAATAAAACAGTTATATTTACCATATTTATTAAATACCTTTAATTATTTCAAAAATTACTATGATATTGTAAATTCTATTTTAAAATTATGCTTGCAAACGGCAAAGATGTGTGTTACCAATCGACCGGTTGGTCGATTGGTCGATACGCACTTGTTTGACCAGATTCTCATTGGTTGGACAATCGCTTGTGTTCCTTTCATAAGGAAAAGAGTGCTTCTTAATCCACTCTTTTCGGAAGAGGGAGGGAAGAATTCAGACTGATGCATTTAATTTTTGAGTGATAGGCTTTATTGTATTAGAAATCACATTATTTATAAATACAATTATTGTCAAGGCACCGCAGTTTATGATTTAATAATTGTCCAGTTTAATAGACTATAACACTTATAAGACAGGCGGTCAAGACACCCCGTTTTTCACAACTTTTAACTCACCCAACTTAAAAAAATACTGCTAGTTGTAACTTACTGAACATTTACTCTGGCTAGGTGTTACAGAAGTCGTCGGTGTGGCAGCAATTTCATAAAAAGAACGACAAAAATTTATGCAGGTATCATCATCCAAAATAATTACGCATTACGTTGTTTTTTTTCATGTTGTCATCGATGCTCCGTCAACTTTCATGTTTAACGCGCGAGAAGTGTCTTCCCTCTCCTGGGCAGCCAGCGCCGACTCCAACATCTCAGGTGACTTTACGGAACAAGAACTAGCCAGAGTGATCGACAACCTGAAGTCGGGAAAGTCACCAGGGCATGACAACATACACCCGGAGTTCATAAAACACCAAAGCCTGTCAGCTTCCAGGTGGCTGTGCTCCTTCTTCTCGTCATGCCTCCGCAGGTGCAAGATCCCAAGGACCTGACGTCGCACTACCATCATCGCCCTCCCAAAGCCGAACAAGCCCGCTGACGACCCGAAGTCTTACAGACCAATCTCGCTCCTCTGCGTACCATTCAAGATCATGGAAAGGCTCATCCATAGCAGGATCAATCGGGTGGTGGATCCACAGCTGCCCAAGGAGCAAGCAGGCTTCCGCCAAGGAAAATCAACAGTAGACCAGGTTGCACTACTCGCCCAAGACATCAAGGACAGCTTCTAAGCCAACGAGAAAGCTGGAGTGGTGCTCCTGGACCTAACTGCCGCCTACGACACAGTGTGGCATCGTAGTCTCCACCTGAAGCTGCTGCAGATGATCCCTGACAAGCATATGGTGTGTTTCATCATGGAGCTTCTGGCGAACCACAGTTTCATCCTCAAGACCAGTGACGGTCAGCAGAGCAGGTTGTGAAGAATAAAGAACGGTGTGCCGCAGGGGTCAGTCCTTGCACCGATGCTATTTAACATCTACATCCACGACCTTCCAGTGACTGAGTCAAGGAAGTACGGCAATGCGGACAACCTGGCTATCTTGCTCGGAACACCGTCATGGACTACGACTGAGGACGGGCTCAACCGTGACATGGGAACCCTGACCACATACCTGAGGAAGTGGCAACTTCAGCTTAGTATAGGCAAGACAGTATCGGAAGCCTTCCACCTCAACAACAAGGAGACAAAAAGAGAACTGGACGTGTTTGTCGACAACAAGCGACTAACATTCCAGCAAGCTTCCAAGTACCTAGGTGTAAAGATAGACCGTACGCTGAGCTTCACACAACACCTAGAAGAAGTCAAGGCCAAGGTAACATCACGGGCAGCGCTCATCCGTCGACTCGCTGGTACAACATGGGGAGCCGATGCCAAGACGCTACGGATAGCAACCCAGGCCCAGGTCTTCTCTGCAGCAGAGTGCTGCGCACCAGTCTGGGGACGGAGTCCACACGCAAAGAAGGTGGATGTGGCAATAAACAACGCGCTCCGTACTGTGACCGGCGGCCTAAAGTCCACGCCGGTCAGCCAGCTCCCTCTCCTAGCCGAGATCGCCCCTGCCGCCATCAGAAGGGAAGCCGCCACCTACGCCCTGGCAAGAAAGGCCAAGACGCATAAAGAGCACCTGCTGCACCAGACAACAAACATGGTAGCGCCCCCTAGCAGACTGGTCTCACGTCAGCCCTACAACCTGGCGGCTCATAGGTTATTGCAAGAGGCTCCAGAGGGACAGTCAAGAAGGGCATGGCTTGCCTCGTCCTGGACGGCAGAATGGGAGATTGCTGAGCCAACGCGACTCCACCGCCGCATCTGGGGCCCTGGTGGAGGAATCAAGGGTGAAAAACTGCCACGCCGACAATGGACTACACTAAATCAGCTGCGAACAGGCGTGGGACGCTTCAAGTCCTCCATGAGAAAATGGGGTCTCTCTGACAGTGCTGCCTGCGAATGTGGGGAACCTGAGCAAACAGCGGACCACATCATCAATCGATGCGACTACCACAGGCTACCGTCTAAAGCTGGCCTCTTCGAACTGAACCTGGCGACGCTGAGATGGCTACGTGATAATAAACTGGACATATGATGCCATACGAAAGAAGAAGAACGCACGATAGGCTTGAATGTGAACATATCAGAATTGGCCCCTTAGCCAGAATCACTGCGGCATCCATTGTGAGATATTGGATTAAACACAGAATAAAACCTAAAATTGAATCTTACGACGTGTGTCGTCTATCTACTATGCGATGCTATCCGACGTGGCGCTCCGTGGCTCGTCTGGTGTGACCCGCTTTAGATGATTGAAGATCTGCCGTAACCGAGTCAGACTCAGACTTTCTCCAAACAGCACTTAGGTGATATTTCGGCTAGCAGGTAGAGTAGAGTACACTGTGGCCGATTAAGTTAATCTAGAGATAACGTTTGTATTTAATAATTTATTTTCTCCCATTGGTCAATTGAAATGGTTTGGTACTAATTCACCCATAGGGGGCGCTGTAACTCGCAGTCAAAGTCAAACGATCAGCCCCGCCACCCTGATGGTGGAACATTTCTGAAACTTGCTGTACAGGCTTTATTTTACATGCTGAACATTTTTGGACCCATAATGTCCATCTGGATCGATTTCTCCGCATAGTTAAAGTATTGGAAACTTGCCATGCAGATAGAGGATACATCCCTTCATTTATGTATGAAGTTTTGTGTCGATAGCTCAAATTGATGACATCTTTCTGCTGTCACAGCTCCAGAGCTCCATAGAACACCAGGGAGTTCAACTAAGAGAGGACTCCACCAGTGGACCAGGTGTTGAATACAGAGGTCTCAAGTGGTCAGGTTAAGGTCATGTAGCCCAGCCCAGCATGGAGGACAGCCAAGCTGTAGACTCCAGCCAACCTCCAACAACAACTCTGGTTGTTGTTGTTGCTCTGGTTCAATCCATAATGAAGACTAGACTAGGAGTCAGGCTTTCTCCTTCACACAAACCCTGTTCTGCACTTAAACTGCCTAAAGGTGTGTGTACACCTGCATTTAAATTTTACACACAAAACTGCACTTTAACACAACTATTGCACAACAAACATACACTTCCCTTAAAAACACAGTACCATTAAACAACTGCCCTTAAAAAACACCCTAAAATTAAACTGACACTACCCTTAAAACACAGACCACCATTAAACACACTAGCATTAAACAGGCACTTCCCTTAAACACACTGCACACTGCCTGTAACAACATGACAACTGTAATCCAAACAAACATTTAATTGCATAGGAAATATGAGTTCAACATCGTTCATTGTTCTACTCTTGAGATGTCAAAAGCCACTGCTTCATAGAAGCAGGTTAGGTTAAGTAGGTTAGCAGTGTCTAACCCTTAGACACTGGCTAACCCTAACCCCCCTCTTTCACGTAGTGTGCTAAGGGCTAACAAGCAGCTCGTAGATTTCTCTTTACTGGACGCACACAGATGGAATTGGTGTGAATCTTCTCATATGGATGTGGGCAAGACGGACATAAGCCAATTTCCGAAAAAGTCGGCCTGGTCCTTTGCACACACACACACACACACACACACACACACACACACACACACACACACACACACACACACACACACACACACACACACACACACACACACACACACACACACACACACACACACACACACACACACACACACTACACTTAAACACACACACAAGCCTTAACAGTGGATAATGGAGCCGGCTAACGGTAATGACACCTCCCACCTCCACTCCATCTGAAGTAATAGACTAGAGCTAGCAGAATGAGCTATCGATCCGCTCCCTTGTCCCGCATCAAAGACTAACCGCAATGAAATAATACCACGTTTTATCCCCAGGATATGTTACAGCGATGAGCCGGTCTCGACCATTAGGAAGACACGAAACGGGGAGAGGAGAGAGGACATGGCAGCCACACGCCTCCCAGTAAACGGGGACCGTCTGCTGTGGTATGCGTTCGGTGGACGGCTAAGCCAGATTATGTTTGGAGAGGAGAGATATCGGTTACTATGATAACCTCCCATGGCATCGGGCATGTAAGCGGCCTCGGCGTAATCTACCACACAGGTGGTTAGCTATCCAATCAGGCGGCAGTAGTTGTTTCCTAAGCAAGACGCCGCGAGAAAAAACCTCAGATAAATAACACACATCGAACGGAATTCGTGAGTCCGTGAACTATGCCAATAAGGTTTGGCCAATTAGACAAGGTAGTGCTTGTTTGGTGAATTAAAACACAGCGGTGTGTGTGTGTGTGTGTGTGTGTGTGTGTGTGTGTGTGTGTGTGTGTGTGTGTGTGTGTGTGTGTGTGTGTGTGTGTGTGTGTGTGTGTGTGTCTTCAGGTAGAATCATTTTCAAACGACGACAAAGAGAAAAAAGATTTGTGCTTGTTCCGAGGTCACAAATAAGACATACAACACTACAAAGACAACTAAAGCAACAAACCAGGTCCAGGATGCATAGTATCAGGGCTGTACAGGGCTACAGTTTTGATCGCATATGCTATTAAAATTCATTGTGTGTTAAGGAGTCATTTGTCGCCACAGCATCTAACGTTAACCCCTTGTCGTTTCAATGAGACCTTTGTGATCAGATGCACCAGATAGGAACACAGGTCTGGCGTCCACACTTGACACTTGAATGCGAAAGCTGTTGCAAGATCTGCGCTCGGATTCCACGCTCTCTTCAACAGATATTCATGCTCTGAATTAGTGATGTGACGCGTTGAACTTAAGACGAGATCGCCGGCATGAGTCAGGTGTGTCCAGCGGTGAACACCTGCTCAGGAGACGGTCGGGCAGCAGCACTCCTCTCTATAGAGCCATTCTTTGGTTAATATTTCTACAAAATAGGCGAATTACAAAGTGCCCTGCCCTAAACAATAGCCTTAATAAAACATAAATCAACTGAATACGTCGGCTCATTGACGAACGGAAACCGGTGAATAAACTTGTTGGACAGCATTAACTTCATCACACTCGTGCAATAGGTTAGTCGATTAAAGTCACTATGCTTTATGCATATCTTTAAAGAATTTAAATGACACCAAATAATTATGTACCATGAAGTTAAACATTATATTGATATATTGTTAACTGACATGCCCCTTGCTGATATTCCATTTGTCCTGTATATTGTTTTCCACATTGTATTTCTTACCGTCTCCCCTGTCCCTTAGGTCACCTTTTCTTTTGTAGACTATTGTCTGTCCCTCTTTCGTTACTTATAATTATTGATTTCAATTTAATTGTTATTATTAGTATTATTATAAATTGGCTTTCCTCATCTAAACATTCAAGGCCAAACTATGAAGAGGTTTATTTCTCAAATTATGTTAACGGTTCACCTATGTGCTACCAAATTTGTACTTGTGCTACTGAAATCTTTAGCTTGTTAGTGCCAGTGCTACCACCTAATAAAGTTAGCATACAGCCCTGCATGGTGTATTATTGTATAATCTACCGATTTGTGTTGACTATAGAGCAATCACAAACATGGCAATTAATATCTGAAACAACAAACACAACGACACGACCACCGAGAACAGATGCATGATGGGTACACGGTGCGGGCAACGTCAACACGGTAAGACCTTCATTTTGGGGAACAGATTTAGAAAAAACAAAGAAAAGGACAAGGGCATGAGTGATGGAACAGATTTCTTTACATTTAAATTCAGCGACTTTCTTCCATCACACTACCCTTGGTTGCCTGAAGCGCTTTCCATCAGTGTGTGTGTGACCCGCATCTAAAAGTATTATAGGCAACAAAAAAAATATATAGGAAGTTATTTGCAAACAGAGAGCAAGGACAGCCCCTGCGACTGTCACCTAACCAGACAGATGCAGTGGCGGGAGAGCGGGAGAGAGAAAGCTAGTGGGTAGCTATGCCTAGGGTTACAGGCTTGTAACACCTTCATGTTTGTACTATTATGTTATATTTGTCTTCGTGTGAAAATATATGTGAAATCTGCTAAAGCATTTTAAACAAACAACATAAAATGCAACTTCAACGTCTGCTCGACCTTAATTGAACGCCTGACCACGGTACCCTACGCCATTTGGTAGGGTACCAGACAGACAGAGACCAGACAGAGGGAGGGACAAAAACAGACATAGGGGACTCTGTTACATATTAATAGCTCCCCCCAGTGGGCCGCTGTGGCTGGGGGCCGTGAGGGCACCGCGGGGGGGTAGCATCACGGAGGACCGCCGCATCACAGATGAAAAGCCAGTGCCCGACAGGTGGGACGGGGACCACATGTGGATGTATTTATTTAAAATAGTAAAGGGATTAGCACGGGAGCCATTTTAGTGTTCTGCCGGCGTACCTGACTGGGTTGCTGGTGAGAGACACACGCAGCGAGTCCAGACAGGCCAGCAGCCGTTCGTCCATCACCCCAGACTTCAACTCTCCCAGGAACTCCTGCGGAGAGATCTGGTGGCTGCTGCGCAAACTGCCCTGGAGGGGGAGAGATGGGGGAGGGAGGCCGGGAGAGAGGGAAGGAAGAAGAGGGAGATGGAGGGGGGGGGGGGGGGGGGGGGGGGAGAGACAGCGTGTTAAAACACAATCCCACACAGACATGAGTAGAATAATACTTACACTACATCAAGCAATATAACTCCCATTCCATTAAAATGACAGAAAAAAACATTTTCACGTCAAATACAACTTCATGCATTAAAAATCATCTGAAAAATAATGTTGGAAATGGGGAATAAAACATTTTGTCATGAATAAATATAAACTCCATTTTGATAGAATGTGTCAACTAAACACCAATTATTAAAATAAAACTCAAATGAAATACAACACGATTTGAAAATCCACAGTAACTACAGAGTCACTGAATTAATCCCACTTTCATCAAGCATCAACTGGTGGTCTCATTAAAATCTCTTCCAATCAAACACTCTTCTGCAGCCAGATCATTTCTGGAAACATTATGAGTCATTACAATCCACTATTTCATCCAAATACACTTCTCTAACTAATTTGAAACTCTGGAGGAGAGCGACCGTAGGTACGGCATCTGCAGGTCTCTACCTCACCACCATTGCCCACAAAGGTGGTCGCAGTTGGTGACCTACACCTCACATTCAAAATGTAAACTACATGTGTAGTCAACAAACGGACCGCTTTGTCCTTCCTCCCACATCCTTTTTGGTTCATTATGATAGACTAGGATCAAAATATGCTCAATGATACAACACATAATCTGCACATCATAAAGATCACTGAATTTGTGACTTTTGGCGGGCAGTGGGCACTGAAGCAGAAATCGTAAATGCAAGCACCAGTGTACAGACCCAGGGCGTTCCTGCGGTCACCAATGGATGGAGTGCCCTCCGGTCATACCCTCCACCAGTGCAATGAAGCCCAATAACCAGGCTTCCTCAGTCTCCTCTCTCCAGGATGACAGGGCGCCCCAACAGGTACAATGGCTAAGAGTAAGCTTTTGGTAAGTAAACAGCCAACAAAAACATTCCATACGACCGTCTCACCTCCGGTGTGATTTAGGATTTAAACAGCGAGCCAAACCCCCTCCAGCCTGCCGGAGGGGAGCGAATAAGCAGCCAGGCCTGTGCTACCCTTCAGGCTGACAGCGGGCCAAATCCCTTAATTGGCTCCCAAACCGCTAAATGTTTGACACTGCTGGTGTATTGTGAATAACGCGCCGTCTCGATGGGGGAATGGGGCTCCCACAACCAGGGCAACGCAGGCCAGAGATGGCTTTAAGCACGGCACTGAGGGGCGAGTAGCCGTGATCAACGCTTTGATTTGATTAGCCGTCCCATCACCGGGATACTGGACCACGGCATGTTGGCCTAACAGATTAAATGGTTGTGAACTCAATGAGCCACCATGACAAACAGCGCTCAGTCTAAAGCAAGCGCAGCTTCTCTTCATGTTCCTCTAAAAGAACACGTGATAAATAGTAATAACAATATCAGAATATTAAAAATACTAGTTCAAATGTCAGGCACGCACCAATTATTGATCAGACATTTAAAAAGGCTTAGGTCACCACCACCACTCAAAAGGTCAGCCAAGCCCCTGGTATCCATGGCGATCGGTCAACCCCTCAGCTAATTGATCAACACACATTCTACATTAAAGACCTGTCTAATTATGAACGCATGGATCCTCGCGATGGATTCACACAGTTCTATTAACCCGCTACATGTTGTTTTGGTAGTGGGAAAATATCAACTAGGACGAGTGTGAATGTGTGTTTATGGATTTCACGCTAGGATGGGGTACTATTGTGTTCACAGACCCAGCAGACGCATGGAAATGCCATTCCCACTGGACCAGTTTCATCAAAGGTTTCAGGAATCAAACCACATTACTGTTGGAGAGAATAAACAATCTGTTATTACTGTAGCGGCAAAAAAATAAAGTGTGGATCTGTGCCCAGTATGTCTCACCAAACTCACAGCATCTCACAAAAGATTATCCTGCGCACTCCGCGCCCCAGATGTACACACTCTGAAAACAAGTTAAAGTTAGAAACGGATGAGGAGTCGACAAGACAAGAGCTCAGTAGAGACAGTGCCGCTTTTATTTTGGCCCAACAAGGCAATGTGTTGAGACTGTGCGGTCCTCCAGAGAGGAGAGGCATCGATCACCACAGATACATGTCCCAGATCTACAGAATACATACACTGTTAGTGAGGACGGCTAGCGTCCAGGAGACCTACAGAATACATACACTGTCAGTGAGGACGGCTAGCGTCCAGGAGAACTACAGAATGCATACACTGTCAGTGAGGACGGCTAGCGTCCAGGAGAACTACAGAATGCATACACTGTCAGTGAGGACGGCTAGCGTCCAGGAGAATTACAGAATACATACACTGTCAGTGAGGACGGCTAGCGTCCAGGAGAACTACAGAATACATACACTGTTAGTGAGGATGGCTAGCGTTCAGGAGAACTAAAGTAAACACTGAGTTAGCGAAGGTAGCGAATGATGATCGAGTGGCTGGTTTCCAGTGTCTCCAGAGAATAAAATGTTAGGTAACTTGCTAACACTTTCTGGTTGAAGGCTCTTCGAGGGACTCCAAGCATTGGTTCTGACTAGGTTAATTAGGATCTTGTTAGTATATTGAATATGCTCAAAGTAATAAAAAGGTTACTGACACTGTTGTTGGTATACAGTGTGCACACTTGAAATATGAGATCCTTCGCTTTTGAAATTGTGTGTAAATGAAAGATGTTAGTGAAGTATTTATGTAGGTGTGTGCTTGTTCGCTACTGCTACTTACACTGGTGACCTGGTGAAGAAAATCCGTTCCCGTTATTGTTTCTCTGAGATTCGTTAGATATGTTCGCTAATTGGCTTAGCTACTAGCTAGGCTAACAATATAAAAGCCTGTTGTTCTGTGTACCATTAGAGCAGTGAACTAAACCGTCTTATACGGTTACACTGTTTATGCCTTTTGAGATTGTTTAGCTTGTTTATTTATTTATTTATTAATTTATATATATATATATATATATATATATATATATATATATATATATATATATATATATATATATATATATATATATATATGCTTGTTTATTATATATAGTCTTTCTGCGTATGATTTATATTAAAAAAAACGAATGGGGCTACCACATTAGTTCCGTCCGTTAATTCTTGTTTATTTGAATGGGGAAAAAAATGAACGGGTCAAATGTTAAAAATCGGCTTTGACCCTCGGGAACGAATAATCAAATATTCTGACCCATCCCTAAAATCAAAAATCAAGTTTCCAAAAATGCAAGTCCAGATTTCACTTGGAATAAATTAACTAATTAACTGCAATTTTCTCTATAAATCAAAAAATGTATCGTCCTACAACACAGTAGAGAAAGAAAGAAAACATTTGATTCAATCAAAGATGTGGATTGACTGATTTGTAGTCCCAGTGACTATACATTGCAGAAGTTGCTGTGCTAACCAAACCTTATATTCTCAAGTTCACTAGTCTGTAACAAGGTTGAACTTGTACACAAATAGTGTCTGGTGTTTAACTGCCATCCAAAAAGGTTGAGGGTTCCAACCCCAAGGTCTGCAGTATTGCAATCTTGAGCAAGATGACAAACCCTGCGACCCCACCTGCTACTTAATGACATGCAACTGAATTCACTGCAAGTTGCTTTGGATAAAAGCATCTGGTAAATGTCTAACTGACTAGGTAGTATTAGTACAAAGTTATAATGGCAAAGCTAGCCAACACAATGTCAATCTAAATCAAAGCCTCTATCTGTACAACGATCTGAAGCATAGCCAACGAAAGATCCAAAGACAAACGCAAATGTGTTTGTTTAAGAAAATGTGTATACTTAACAGGCTTGATTTGGCCCTCAACAAAACACCCAGAGATTAGAATAGCGAGATAAAGCATGCGGATAATTTCTATTTTTTTATTGTTATTTGTAGTTTATATTTACATATTTATATTTTCCATTGTTATATTTCCTTAAAAAATGTGGGGTGTTTTTGGAAATGCAAATGTTTATTTTGCATGGCACGAAAGCCATTTTTAATTGAACTGAGTTGAATTGCAGAGAGCGAGCAGGTGGAGATGGTAGCTATGGATGAGCCTAGGGGGTGGAGGAGCCAGCCAAGGCCCTGTGAGAAGAGGTACACTGGAGATCCCAGACTTCAATCAAGACAAGCACGGAACCAGCTCACGTTCACAAGTCATCTGGTTGGGCTACAGAGGAAGGTCTAGGAGAGCCAGAGTGTGCGCGCATGTGTGTGGGGTCTTGAGTCTCAATATCAGTAGTGGTCATTTTTGTAGCTTAATTTCAGAATAATAAAGATGAACTAGAATGTATTTTTTTCCTCACATTGTAGAAATCTGTTTAGGAAGGTAGGCATATTTGCTGGTTTGTCCACCGGTGATTAAAACTGTACCTGTTGTGAAATAAACTTGGCAAATTGAATATTTTCCATGTCGGGGAGGTTATTTAAAGGTTAACACAAGCCTTGGTGCGGTGGAGATGCCAGATATAAACAGCTCTGACAGGAACACGGACATCATTGGATGTCTGCAGGACCAAATATATTCACTTTTGTTCCATTGCTGGGGTCTACGAGGGCAGAACCTCTTCTACAAAACAGAGCCAACACTGCCACTAAGAGGAAGGTGCAAGCACAGCACGGCCAACTAGAGCATCTGAAATGACAGGCTTTCAAGCATTGCTACTGTCACACAGGCACTCTTTAATACCTTAAAGCCAAGAAAGTAGACAAAGAAGGGAAGATGGCCAGATAACGAGATTGGTCAGTGCAAGGAGAAGAGGAAGAAGTAGACATGGACAACTCCAGAATTTTTTTATTTTTGTTTTACATATCTATATCCACAACTCTGTCTGCACACAATTCTGATCTTGCCTCACTACCTTTGATGAAACATCCAACAGAGTTCACATAGAATTGCAACATCTAATGATATTTCCACATAGAACAAAACGATGATACAACAACAGTTCAGTAGTATTACATAATGCCCTGTATTAAAAACACTGGATTATTCTGACAGAAAGGAGAATGTGATAATTACACCACGTTTGACTGTATGTGCTTTCTTGAGGCTTTCTTGGCATAAATTATACCCAAACCACAAGGTTTTTCGGCTGGCTTTTCGGCATTTAAATCATATGCTACGATGATCTAACAATTTATAGCAGAAATCTTGGTTATGTGGTGTGGTTGTGTTGGGCTGTGTTCTCCTGGGCAGTGGGAGCCATTGTTAAGGATCACTTACTGGTAGCTCCTTCACTCAATTATATACATGTAGACTCACAGCTCAAAGCATAAAAATCAAGCCATTTACAGCTCTGACATCATCATAAATATGGCTGATGACATCACAGTCAGATCACCGGTAACGTTGAGACACCTTACAGAGAGGAGGTGAAAGCCCTGACATCATGGTGCCAGGACAACAACCTCCATCTCAATGTAAAAAAAGAAAAGAAAAAAAGAGCTTATTGTAGACTACAGGAAGCTGCAGGAAGGAGAACACGCTCTGATTCAAATCAATGGGGCCGCAATCGAGAGTCAGCCGTTTATGGTTCCTTGGGATAAACATCGGCGAGGACCTTTCCTGGTCCCATAACACTGGCATCATCGCCAAGGCAGCGAGACAACAGATCTTGTTCCTACACACGCAACTTCTATCGATGCACCATTGAGAGTGTCCCAACTGGCACATCACCGCCTGGTATGGCAATTGCCCTGCCCTTGACCACAAGGCTCTACAGAGGGTGGTGAAAACTGCACAGCACATTACCAGTACTGAGCTGCAAGCTGAACTCTTGAACTCTAACACCATGCTCCTAGCATTGATGAGGAGAGCTTGGAACACAAAAACATAATTGCTAGCAATGACTGCGACTGCCTGATTTTGTTGAGCATTTGACAAATAAAGAACTTGAAACTGAACACAGAGTGAGGAGAGTGAAGAATGAATTGTGCTAAAGGGGAACGTGTTTGGACTGATGGAAATAATATCAGCTTCTTCAGTTTGTGCCATTCTGTGTTTCAGGGTTCATTTTTGCAACCTGTTTACAATCGCTAGGATGCCGGCGATTGTTTTCAGCGATTTGAACACTTAACATTTACTATTCACAGCGACGGCCGCCTGTCCGCTCTCCCGAACGAACGCCACTCAATTCTTTAACAATAGACATTTTATTGTTATTGGACATGGGATTGCCAAGCTGCCACATATTACGGTGCCACCACTGGTGATTTAGGCCTATGACGAGTCAATTGAACCACATAAACACTTATTTAGCCACAACCAATGAATGAGCAAGCGAGAATGATAACAGAAACGTGTAGCATACTGTTAGCCATATGCGATGGCAACACGCAACTGTCTAATGTGTCTGAAGCTGATAAATTAATTCATAAATCAAGAAATCCAACTGCAGTCTCAACAAAGATTCAAATTTAGAAGTAATTTACCTGCAATTAAAGTCTTTAGGGAAAATATGATGGCTGTCAAAGACAGAAAATCACCATTCTATTTTCTCATATAAGCCATTTGCCATCTCCTTGATGCTTCCACAAATAACTCCCTGTGTTACCATGAAGCTACACGCACATTCAATGTCGGCGTCATTCAGGATTCTTTACAAGCGATTCACATTCTATAGAAGATAGACACTAATATTTTTCTTCATTCAGACTTGCACTTCATATATTCAAAAGGAGTAGAGAGCTGTTCTGTTGAAGTTCTAGAAATTTCCCAAAGGGGATAAAAATATGACATTCTCCTCTGTCAAACCTCAGCAGCACCAAAGCTTACGGAGCTCTCGACACCTAAAGCGGTGCAGTCAGCGCGGAAGCCCCTGGTGAGGCGAGGCCACGGGGAGATGTAATGGTTGGAAGTTAAGTGAGGAAATAGAAACGGAGCCTCTGAGCTCCTCAGCTGGGAGTCTGTGTGGAGAGGCTGGAAGGGCCTGGCACAGTGGGCACCATGTGCTGCTGTACCGGCTCTGTTACTTTGTCTAGCACCCTGCCAACAACCACCGGAGGCCCAGCGCTTCACATCAAACAACATCTGCCTCATTACCCCAACCTCCCGCCAACCAGACCCAGGCAGGGAAGATGAAGCCCTGCATACCAGCGGCACCTACACACACACACACACACGCCTATGCTGGTCATCGCTCAAGCATGGCAAACCTGCCGCCATCTTCCTCTTCCCCTCTGACATGACACTCGATTCATCCACGACTAGACCCCGATACATTTAGGGTCTAATCGGCAATGAGCCATTCATAGCAAAGATGGTGATTTGATTATGCTTAAGATACAATTGCCCTTGTAGGAATGTGAACATTTGCATTGTTAGAAACATTTAGAATTCCCTGTATCAATCTACGAAAATGAATTTCAACGACCGAGTTTCAGTATTGTAATTTGGTACGAGTTGTTATTACCTGAGACATTTAAATATATATACATATTGTGATTCTTGTCACATAAGACATTTAAAAAAAAGGTAACAAAAAAAAGGAATAAATCATAAATAAAATACTTTTTTTAAAAGAAACGCCATCTTAGACATTCCCAAACTTGCCGTAACTCTTTCCATCTAAAGAGACTATGGCAAACTTAAGTGGAACTCTATCTGAAGAGAAACTCTTAGGGGCTCTAGAGGTTACATATTATCCTGGAATCTTTTTCCCCAACAGTAAAAGCTGTATCCTACAGCTCTCCACGGCACTACTCCAGCACAAATACTTTGTAAGTAGTCGAAGAAGAGATGAAACGCCCCTGTGGCTAATGAGACGAGCTGCTAACGAGGACGCAGGCGATCTGCTGGAAAAGGCAACAAGCTCTCGCTCTCTCGTAATCCTCAGGTCACCATATATAGGAGCTTCTGTTTCCCTCTGATGAGCACACTGCCATCACGCATACGGCTTAAGAGCCCTGGCCCAGGCCTGTTTGACCTCTTCTTTTACCCCTCGATACTGCTGGAAGACCAAAGGGCAGTGCTCCAGAAAGTGCAGTTTACTTGAGACACGGTTGGAGACCATGTGCAACCACCTCTCTGAAGAGGAGTTAAATAATTTAAGTTAAAATAATTTAAGTTACACGATTTAAGTGCTGCCGCCTTCCTGTCTTGGTCAGAAAAGAAGAGTTGAAATATAATGCGGCTAGCAATGGCTATTGTAAATGTGTGTTTCATAGCTTTATTTTACAAATGAAGACAAGAAAACAACTTGTGTATTGAGTGTTTATTAAGTAGTACTAGAAACCCACAGGCTAGTAAAAATATATTTTTGTACTTTATGAAAAACGTATTCATAAGCTTGTTACTCAGAAACATTGCAAGGCGTTAACCGTGTGCGGCAGATGTAATGGTAGTAGGAAGTGAGGGGTTAGGGTTTCTCCCCCCTTTTTTACCCATCTCCAACCCCCCCTCTCCCGAGGCCTGCTCACCCAAGGATTTTATCTGCCCATAAAAATGAGATGTAACTAAATAAGTTATATTGGAATATGTTATATTAATACGCCGCCTAGATGTACACAAAGGGCATGGTCCAAAAGTCCTGCACTTAAATCCGCATATCGCCATCTAAAGGTATAGTCTATGTACGCAGCCACATCTTACAGATCAGATGTGGTAACCATTGGACATAACTCTACGTGATCCACAAACGTGTATTGACTTGTTCGCGTGTCAAATTATGTTCTTAAAGTGAGTTTGGATATCACACACCAACCAATCAACACAAGTAAAAAATGTGCATTTGTGGATCGTGAAATATTTGTGTGGATATCATTTTACAAAGTATATTATATTTGAGGATTTTTGTACACGCAATGGGAATTGCCTTCGGTGGGTTACAAATAATAAAGTCCAATAAAAACGTTCATACAGGTGGTGGACAGCAGCTGTTTGTGTGTGTAAATCATTAATTATGCACTACTTCCATAAATACCACTTACTCAATACTCACTTCCTTTGATATGCATTTCAACATCTACAGGTGTATGACCTGCAGATGGCACATTTTACAGTTTCATAAATGCGTATAGACTAGTAATGTAAAATTACAAAATGTAAAATTATGTTCTGAAAGTGAGTGTGTATATATTTTTACAAGACACCTGTGTGTCGTGCATTTGTGGATGGTGATTTAGCCGTGGGGATATAATTTTACGAAGCTGAAGTACGAAATAGTTGTGGATCGAGGTACACGCATTGTGAATCGTCTTCTGTGGGTTACAAATATTAAAGTCCAATAAAAACGTCCATACAGGTGGTGGACAGCAGCTGATTCTGTGTGTGTAAATCATTCAGCGTTATATGCACTACTTCCATTAATACCACTACTGGTACAAAATACTTCTGCTTCTAAAAAGGACCACACATGCTAGCAAGTGTTCCAGTTGGCGCCACACAGCGACACGCTCAACACCACAACGGCCGACCTACCCACCTAACACACGGTCACCGAAAATGCAAACACAAGCTAATGCCTTCTGAGGCTTCCTGCTTCAAGCCCAACTATCCTCAATTGAGTTCAGGTGTTTTTTGGGCCAGCTAGCCAATCAAAAACACTCATGGTGTTCTGTTTGTAGGTAGTATGGACGAAGAACTGCATTTTAACATTTATTTGGCATAGTTTCCATGGTTTAAGTCCTATGATACTTTCTAAATTTGAATGCAAAAAGGGCCAAGATGGAGCCACATCTAACTATTATCGATACATTTTTTACATTTTGTGAATTTAATTAATGTACAAAAAATAGCTAAACTTGTGGTTGCAAACCTAATCATTCCAACCAACCATTTGTATCTACTGTGGCTTCAAACGTTATTAGTATTCCGTGTTCATTTCATTAACACACATTCCATTACCATACCTATCTTGTAATTATAAGATAACAAATTTATCATAAGTACTGAAATGCAAAATCAAAATGACAATCCTGTCTTTTTTTTCCATTAAGGTAATTGCTTTGCAAAAGGCAGCTTTTGCCGGAGGCAAACTGACAAGTAAAGAGTGGTTTGCTGAGGGCCATCTTACCCTTGACAATCTGAGATGTATTGAAGGCCATCGCATTAACAAGAGAATGAAGAAGAGTGTGGGGACTCAGGTAAGGGTGCAGATGGGCAGGAACACATAGGCAGATGTAACGATACAGAGCGGTGGTAAATCCATCCCTTTTGGTAGCAAGATACTGTTGAAAGGGCAAGCCACAAGCAATAATTGGGGCTAGAACTGTTTTGCTCTTTTCAGAAAAGGTTTACTTATCTTAAGCCACAAAAGGACAGAGCATGACCTTGGTTGTAAATGTGTTGCCCAATGCAACTTTTACCCGCAAAGCACGCCAGAGAGTTTCAAATTAAAATAAATATTTTAATTTGCTCATATTGAGGGTACGATGTTCTAATATGGTTTCCTTTAGGGATGCACAGATTCCAATGTAAGTACAAGTACATACATATAGGTACTTGTCGATACGGAGTACCGATTTGAGTACTTAATAATACCATTACATTTTAAAGAGCCAGTGAACCCACTGTTTCAGCGGGAATTCAAACACTATAGGAATTTAAAAAAAAGTGTGAGAGTTACGAAAGAGGCTAGGCTAGGCTGAGAGTTCTAGGAAAGAGGAGGGCATGTTATCGCCATGGTTACCGCCCACGGCAACTTTGTGATACTTTTTTAGTACCATTGTTGTGTATGAGCGTTATAATGCGCGATGTTGTATATGAAATGCACCACACACACACCGTAGCAATATATACCATAGGTGTTCGGGAATCCAAACCCACGGACGCGGGTATTAAATAAATCGATGCTCAGACGGAGCTTCACCATCCACACACACCGTAGCGGTATACAATAAGTGTCTGAAAAGCTCAACTTTCTCTCGGACGCCGCAGTCAACCGCTGCCCAGACAGAGCTCCACACGTCCACACAAACCGTGCCGCCGGTGCCCCTTGGCCGTGACATCTGAGTGTCTCGGAAAAGGTACTCAGACGTCACTAAAGAACACCACCTGCGTTCGCAGCAGAGTGGAACGTTCACAGTGTTTGTTTGTTTTTACTAAATTGGGGACTTATTTCAGTAACAGTGATAAAATGGCATAGATTACTATGTTGACGATCATATAAGACAAATTAGCACGTAAAAATAAAAATAAATAAACCTTATGTCACGTTGCGTAAAGTGGTATCGGGTGGTTGTAACGGAGAAGTTTTACGAGTAGATGAGCACAGTATCGGGCCCGAGTCCGAGTACTGGTATCGGTGCATCCTTAGTTTCCTTCATCCAAGGGGACTAGGAATCTGTCACAAGAGGTCTAGACTTCATGAAGTCCTGGGTTCCAAAAGCTTAAAAATAGGATTAAGTAGCATGGAGTAAGACTCCATTCTATTCTTCCTATAAATTCTATATTTTCCTTACTAGTCATGGGAATAGACATTAGAAGACGTTCTGTATCACTGCATCTGCGATGTGGTCATCCCATTATGCGTTCCATTTAATTTCTTATTAGATGAACATGTCTAATGTGACAATTATACAGAATTAGGCTGCCTTCTATTATAGAGAAAACAACGCAGAGACTGCAGGCAGGAGACGCCAACACACAGGAAGGAGCTGTTGTTGATTGAAAAATTATACACTGCTATCTTCAACTTAGATGCTACACATAATACATAGCCTATGCAAAGTCATGTTAAAACAAACCGATGTATTGCATTACCGATGCATTACTGTGCCCCAAGGCAAGGCTGCCCACGGTCCTTTCTTTGTAGACCATACCTGTGTGTTCTACATTGAAAGAACATAGACCGACAGACAGACAGATATATTAACAACATATAAAGGAATAATGTTGGTTCCACTTATAGAGACCAATAAATCATAGATGATGAGCTTTGTTCATAGAAGCCTAAACAGAAATAAATACATGAAATATACTGAGATTCAGCAGTACCCATGACAAACCAAGCCCGTGTAGAATCATTGGGAATGTCAATCTGATTTGCTGTCATATAACTTTAAACTGCCACTTCAATGGGACATGCAACCTACTCTATTACTCGATAACAAAAGCTTACTCGCTATTTAAATACACTGCTTCAGGGAAAAAGAAACCAAAAACATCCCTGTTTGCTAAACGTTTACATGTTCTGTACTTGTGTGAGCACAGTAAACAAAACCACAGGACCACATCAGGTACGTCAGACACAACAAGCACAGGGAAGACAGAAAACAATCAGACCACTACAACTGCATGAGAGGCCTATTTAAAGTATGTAACTGCTGAACAGTATAACTCATGGACATAATAATTAGTTGTTTTGTCCGGAAACATAAAATGTATTTTGATTGCCTTGAAACACAACATTTAGGGGAGCCTGACTAACGGCGTCACCTAAGGTTGTTTTGCTTATTATCAGGTTGGGACACAGACACAACCCATAACACAACAGATACACAATCACAGTCTGGAAATGAGAGGCGTTTCTAAGGCTTTCTATTCCAAACATGGCCGGCCCTCCCCAGCACAATCACCACAGGCTTGATAGCCAGCCCTCCTAAACAGCAATAACGTTGATCATATACGGCAAATAAAATGACAAGGGGGAGGGAGGAGACTGGATGGCAACTAGCCATCTAAATTGCAGATGCAGAATCTTGTAGAATTGCAAGATTATCAGTTGACATTTCCTCTGCCAGTGCCATCTCAATAAGAACGTGGAAAAGGATGCATGTCCTTATAACTAGCCATGCAAATTACCATAATATGTTTACTAAATTAAAATATACTTTGTTTAGTTTAAAGGATGTGTGTGTATAAATACACCCACTCGGTAGACTACACTGTGAAACAACGGCCGTACCCTAACAAATAAACATCATTGTAAAGAGTGTATATTAAATACAATGTTGCCGTGATCTCACTAGTTAACGACTTCCATCTCTCCAGATACAATACTTGGAAACAACAGCCAACATGGATGCAAGCTGGACAGAATTTGAATGAAAGTTATTGGAAGTGAATAGACAACGTCCATCCACCCCAAATCACATGGTAATAGTTATTGTGTGTGTTTCTTTAAAAAAAAAAAAATAACGATATCCCATCCACAGCCATTGATGTTTGGTCTGGCTTGTATTCTTTACGTTTCTAGGTTGCATGCATGCCCCAGCAGCATCATAGCCTTGCTAATGTACAGCACTCTGGCCTCACACAAGACACACGTAGAATAATATTTATGCTCAACCAGGATCAGGCTGTAAAATATCTGACTTGGCAAGACACCTATGGACATAATTGCATGGTAAAGACTGAGAGGAATGGGGAGGGCAGGTACTAGATAAGCTAGTCTTAACTCTAAAAGTTCAGGTGTCTTAATTAGTAGATAAAGTCTTAAACAGTCACAAGCACTGTATTAAGACAGAGGATAAGAGATACATTATGAACTGGATTTACTGGGCACTAATCTCCAAATTAGAGATGCTGGAGCAAACGGAGGAGAACACTCCACACCTGAACGCATGTTCTCCCCCTTCTGGAGAGCTCACATCAACATGTGAAGAACTTCAGGTGGAGTAAGCTTTACAGCAAACTTCAAATGAGACGGGGAAAAGCACTTAATAGTACAATTGTGAAGTGCTTTCATGAAGGGATAGACAAATGAAATAAAATCTTAGGCCGGGTTTGCCTGTGGTGCAAGATTTTCTATCTTGTGGCATTAAAGTATTACGGCGAGAGCCAGCCTTCAGGATGGCGGTGCTGTGATGGATTGGAGTTAAAGCTGTCCTAGAGTCAGCAGCAGCAGCCGCCACAGATAAATTGCCAGATGAAATCTTGGGACACAGCATTGGTAATGAGCCTGACATTTAAAGAAAATGTTTAATAGATTCCTTCACTTCTCCTCCAATAAGAGAATTAAAAACCAACTGTATAAGCAGATAAGCCTACATGCACATGTCAAGAATCCACGTGTGTGCAGTACAAGAGTACACAGGCTCCCCATCTCTCCAGTCCCAGAACTGGCCTACAGCACCAAAGGCAGGTCAACCTTGTTGTATAATTAAACCCGGGGTTAGGAAGCCGCTTCGAAAAGGTGCGACTCCCCCATGTCAGGGATATTTTCAGCACCAACACCCTTGAAGAGTTTCATGAGTAGGGCAATGAGACGCGAGGTGACGGATGGAAATTACCTGGATCTTTGTACTTCACTTTTGCATAAATAAATAGTCAAATTTACTTCAAAAAAATGTATAAAGTTATATCTCGTTTTCCTTGACTAATCTATAAGAAAGGCCTGTCTTTTAAACAGAGCTCTACAGTGTGAGCATTTCACTCGTTTTTGCAAGTACATTTTTTTTTAAGAAATGCGAATGAATCAAATGATGGCTCGTGAACAACACACCAGATTAAAAATGAATAGATGGGAGTGTTCTTGCTTCCTCACAAGTGGGCTGGCACGGGTACCACAAACTCAACACATTAGCATGGCCGCATTAGCATTGTCTCCACAGTTAGGAGAGCAGAATATGATAAACTAGAGAATAATGAAAAAAAACATAGCGAGCAACAAGGACATATGGTATGCGAGATGTTTTATGTCTGAGTCAAAGGGGAATTTGGCAGCATATGCTTTTGTGTAGGAAAATGTCAAGGCGAGCCATGCAAAGTTTTGATTTTGATTTTTGAGGGAAACACAATATTGTCAAATAAGCCTACTAAAGATTCCAGACCCCTGCTGAAATTAATTTTAACTATGTGTAAAGTTAAAGGTAATACACAGGGCCGTTTAAAATCAACTAGACTTGACATTAATAGTCTGTTATGTTTTAAGAGTGTATCAAAATGTACATTATTCCTAATAGCCACAATTCGTTTTTACTTATTATTTTTTAACGTGGTATAGCTAGCCTTATGTTTTTTTCTTATTAAAAAAGTGTCCCACACCTTGATTGACAATACAAGTGAGTTGCCTGCTACTGTTGCCTGGAAAGAAGGCACGTAAGTAGGCACATTAATCACGGAATTCTACAGGAATTTATGTATTTATTCAAATTGCAATATATATCGCAAAGAAAAAAAGTATTGCAATGGAATTTCTTTCAAATATTTTGCCGCCCTAGCAGTTTTTATTACAGTGCGAAACAATTACCGTTCCAACAAAAGTTACAATCACATAATAACCCATAAATCAAGTTGTGTAACTCAAGTTTATAAACATTACAAACAGCACAGAATTCAAGACATCACAAACATCCAGCAAGACGGCGTGAGCAAGAAATGTGTTTCATTGCTTTGTATTCATCCTTCACACCTTGCTGCTCACTTGGCCTTTCCCGACTGCAAGCAGAGGAGTTTGAAAACACCTTCCTTGCGTGTGGGGTGAAAGGGTTTTGACAAGTAAATATGTTTTTGATTACTTTGCGATGTCCAACTGTGCCCTCCTTGTCCCCCCCCCACTGCTCTGGCTAAATTAAATGTCCAGCACAAAGACCCCGTGGCCCTCGGAGCGGGGAGCCAAAGAGACTGCTGATAGATGGATCCTGGTGCAGCACGTCGTCAGACTCACAAGCTCCCCCCACGTTACTACTCTTATCCCCACAGACTGACACACACGGCCCACGCTTCTCACATCACGTTGTGTTGAAAGCAAATATATTCCACTAACCACATTTAGATAATAATGTCCTCCAGATTAAATGGGTGAAATCCTGGTCCCATCTGGCAGACCAATGAATTGGTTTAAGAGATATATTTGCTAGAGTAGACCAAATCTGGCTTCTTCTCTTCATCTCTGAAATCAAATCAAGGTTGTTACCAATGAATGAAACCCGCTCCAGCTATTCTAATGCGCGTTAAGGACGACTGCCTCGGCCTAACAACACTAAGTGTCTTAGTGGCCGCCACTACTCCGGGGACGAGCCAGCCAACATGGTGCCCATTTCTTAGTTTTAATAAACAAATCACCCTCTCTTACTGATCAAGAACAAATGGAGCCTTGAGAGGGTGCTCCTCCTATCCACCCCTGATCAACTTGATCAGCCAGATGTATGGCCACGACCTCCTTCAATCAGACACCTGGTAACAGGTCGTCTTTACACTAATATCTACATTTTGATAGCAGACTAGCTCAGATCTGGGTGAACGAGCGTTTTCATTTTGTTTCGCATTATATTTGTTTCGACCAATCATGATGCTGGATCTGTTAGCACATAATTGGCTAACAGAACACAAACTCGGCCAGCACTAGTAATTGTTTTCCCTAAAACACTGTCTTGGACACCAACATTATCAGAAATAGTGTCTGTAAAGGTTTCAAATCAACACCGTTGTAGAGATTGATCTAGAGTTATTGACAGAGAGAGATGTATAGATAGAGATGCATAATATATAACGAGCGAAGGACATATCTTGTTGCATATAGCACTTAAATCCAAGGTTTAGGTTTCTTAGTTTTACAGACGTGATAGAAAACCCCTGAAAAACTATTCAGCCTGAGTCTCTGTTAAAGTACAACAAACAAGGCAGAGCTAACAGCCAAACCGAAAGGCACGTATCAAGGCAACATGCAATGTCCTTTCTCTTTCAAAAGGGCTGTTCATACTGATGTTCACAGGAAACCATCAGAACAAATTAATCAATTTTAAATTAAGAAGTTATTTTTTTCGTATTTTGTTTTATTTTGTTGAAAAGATAACAGAAATGTATTTTTAACTCCTAGATTTATATTTGCTCCATTATTAAGAAGAAACATTGAATATTTGCCACAAATGAGATAAAACTGCTGTAGGGCTGATATTTCAGAGCGCCATGTGCCTTTTGAATGGCAAGGCTTTTATTTTTAATTTCAAATAGGTTCTTGGATAATTGAAATCGATGTGGCGAGTGTGCCCTTCTGTTTCTCTCCGGGAGAAAACCGTGGTGCAGAGTAATCTTTTCTTTAGACACTCAATCGTTTTCCAACAAACTTTGACAGTTTTATCAAACACACTCAAAGGTCTTCTGCGGTCTGTTTTTAGAGGGGGTGAAAAATGGCGTGATACCAACACTTTAAAAAGGCAAGCAAAATCGACAACATTGAAACTAAACTAAAATGACATATGTGAAAAACAAATCAATTATCCTGCAGCACTTAAAACTAATGATTGTTGCCATTGATGAATGCAAAACAAAAACGGATGCAGCAGAATGTGAAGCCATGTATTTGTGTTCCAAATTATGTTGTTTTATCACTCTCTCCATTTCCACTGAACAGTTTAACATAATCTGGAAACGGCTGTGATGAAAAGTGACACATCAAGGCGTAATTAGCGGAGACCTAGCATAGTCGCATAAGCGTTCTCCATAGCCATTTGTAACATAGGAAAAGCTAATGTATTCACGATGCACAAGTTCCTGTTTGAATCCTTTCAACCAGGATATTGGTTACTATGGCAACCGCTGATCACAGAATTCACACATACAGAGTTGGAAAGGCTTTCCTAATGTCCCGTTTGTTTAAACTCAGCGCAAAGGTACTACACTACCAAGTTGAACCAACTAGAATATTTTATATGAAGATGGCATGATTTTATTACTTTTAGATAAAGGATGAGTCATTCATAAAATTACTTATGTGCATGCCATTTTGGATAGGGCTTATCATTTTCCGTTTAACAAAACCAGTTATATTTAAAAAGAGCCCCTTACATTATCTTGTACAATTTGCATAACTCACTTGGTATTTTCTTTATGTTAAGCATGAATAATAAAAGGTAATGGGCTGAAAGCATGTGGTGTGTAGATGCACAGAGGGGAAGGACTCACGGTTTTGGAGGCGGTGAAGACGTACTGGATGACCATCTCTCTTTTCATGTTCAGGTCCTTGTGCCTCAGAGGAACCTTCTTGTCCTCGTTGAGGTTCATGTCCTCCTGAGAGGAGAGAGACAAGGATTAGCAATTCAAAGCTCAAGGAGTGGACCATTCACAGTGTTGAATGCATGGACAACACTGTGACGATAGCATTTAAGATTTGGGGGTAAAGACAGGGTAGCATCTGCTAAATAACTACATGGTAAAATTGTTAAAATTGTTTGAATTTTAATGCATTTACCATGAAGGCTGCAAGAGATAAGTTTAGATGAGACTTAATTTATCCCAGATGGGAAATGTTATTGTCAGAGTAGAACATACAGGACTGTATTACAAATTAAAAGGAGGTAAACAATTTGAAACAATAACAAGAAAATGCACCAAAAGGTGGAATAGTTTGGATTGAATATAAATTATTAGACAAACATACATTAAAGTGAAGTGTAAAGGCCTTTAATGTGGAACTAAACTTTACAACACAAGGATAGGCTAGGTAACAATGAACGCTATTTCGCAGAGCATCAGAGAAAACAACACAGCCAATGGTTTTCCCTTGTTCAACCCACTGAAGCAAATGTTGTGTTTCAATGAGAGTAGAAGAGTTGTCCATAGTGGTATTTATAGAATAGAATATACTGTATTATTATTGGTTAGTATATTTCTTTGAAATATAATGGAGTTCATGATCAGGTAATGTTTATTAAACTAAAAACTACTCAAGGATTGGTCAGATTCCAGTTTATTAATTTCTTAAAATAATACAGTTTGACAAATAGACAGCAGAGTCTATTTGCATAATTTGCTTGCCAGGGAACACGGTGAATGGTAAATTAGTATTATGCCTGTCTTGAATGGTCTTCACAACATGTTATAAATCAAGTAAAATTGTCTCACCAACTTGTCTCAGGTAGGAGGGGGAATACCATTAATTTAACTATTGTGGCCAACAGAAAGGTTTGAGCATCCCTTCCCTAGAGTAGTAACGTTAGTAGTGCTCCTCTACAGCATGAACAGCCAGCCACTTGTTCTTTAAAGATGTGTTCACACCAAAAGCTAAACGAATATTCTACTCGCGTAGCTGAGTGATTCAACATCAAGCGAAATTCACGCCAAAGTTCAAATATTTCAATTCTAATGAACACGCAAATGAGGCGAATTCGCGTTGTTCGCACGAGTAGAATTTGCGTGAACCACGAATTGGCATCTATTTGCTTCTTTGCATTGACTTTATATTTGCGCCGGTCAATAACCTCCTCATTAAAAGATAGACTAACAATAGCTACATTTCATATGACCCATACCATATTAAACATACCACAAAAAAGATGACATACGATAAATGAATTCAGACCCACTGACAAATGAAAGATATATTCATACATCCTTTAAGGCTATACTTTAAAGCCGTGTTCACACCAAAATCTAAGCAAATTTCCCCTCGTGATCTGCCAGTTTACTCGCGCAAGGAACAAGGGGGCTCACCTCGTGTAAACGCCAATGTTTCTTTCCGCCAACCATGGCCTAGACCACCATTGCGACTAAGTACTTGCTGTTGAAGTCCCAGAAACGTCAGAGAACCCAAGGCCGTCGTGTCTGGGTTCATACCACCATCCTGAGAGACACACGGTCTTTCCCAGGAGGTACTTCTGGATGACTTTTGTAATTCAATCAGGATAATTTAGCGTCGTTCGAGTTGCGGCATTCTTGCCGCCGGCCGGCAAAATTGGCATCTATTCACGTCTTTGCATTGACTTTGTAAGTTATCAAGCCGCGCAAAAAATGCGCTTCGCTTTTGGTGTGAACGCACCTTAAAAGATGGACTTACTGTAACTTAATTATAAATACATTTATTATAAAATAAAAACCTATAAAATAAAGATATATTGATATATCTTTACTGCAGTGTAGTTCTGTCGTGCCCCCAGGCTGCGACAGTGTTCTAACCCCAGGTAGCCATTAGGGTTAGCATGTTCTCATATTATGTGTATGAGGGTAAAAATGTACTTCAGGAGGGGAATGAGTGAATGAATGGGAGAATGAGTGGAGTCATCCATTGTGCGAGTGTTTTCATCCTGCCCTGGCACAGCCATGAGTCAGACACCCAGCTGTAGCAGAACCATCAAAGGCACCATACCCACCACCACGTTTCCCTGGTAACCGGTGTGTCTACCGCTGCCTGTCATGTTGAGCGCAGACTCACATTACTTTAAAGACCCCCATCTCGTCCACCTGACAGCCTGCCTCCCATCCTCCCAAGTCTTCCCCCTCAAGTCTTCTTCCCCCTCCTCTCCGCCCCAGTCTTCTCCTCCATTTCTCTCCCATAGTCCTGTCCCCCCGAGTTTTCTCCCAATTACTATTTCCCCCCAGTCCTCCCCAACAGTCCTCTCCCAGACTGTCCCCAGTCCTCTCCTCCATTACACTTCCCCTCCCCAAACAGTCCTGTCCCCCCAGTTCTCTCCCCCAGTCTGCCCCCCCCCCCCCCCCCCCCCTACAGTTCTCTCCCCCCAGCCCTCTCCCTGGCGGCTTATTGACAGGTGCGGAGAGGGGGAACTAGGGCAGATAGGAATGTAACAGATACACTGTAAGGACAATTAATAAATAGTAGTGATTCATCAAATCCATGTCTAAAGAGGCAGTTGCAACATCTGAAATGCATGTGAACAAACATTGTTTTCAAAAGAGGACTAATAAACAAGCTTTATGTTGGGTTCATCCTCCAACATTTAGCGCACTTTAGACCTCTAACCACTTTGGGTTTGAGGTGTAGATATTAAAACATCCATTGTCATGTTATTGACATGGTATTGCCAGATGTGGTGACTAACTGCAGTGCTCTCTAAAGCATTATTGTGCCAAACACACACACACACACACACACACACACACACACACACACACACACACACACACACACACACGTGTGTGTGCGCGCATGTGTGCGTGCGTGCTTGGCACATTAGTCTACGGCAGGAAATATAGCCTGTGTGATGGGCTTTTGGATCAGCGCATGTGATCCAAAGCCCATCAAAATGATACATGCCTTCGTCAAAGAAGTCATCAAGTTTAATACGTCCATTTCGCGTGCTAGCCTTTTGGTTGCTAGGGTACACATACATCAGGCAGACACGTAAGTGTGTGATGACAACACCTGTTATCTCGCAACAGCCTAGCTCACACACACACATTCATTCACCAACCCATCCATCCAGCCATCCACCCATCCATCCAGAGCAGGGTAGAGATGGGTAGAGAGTGTGTGTGAGTGAGTGAGTAAGTGAGTGAGTGAGAGAGAGACAGAGACTCAGAGAGACTCCGAGAGACCAACAACCGAAAGGAGCACGACATACCATCATCTTCTCAAACAGGGCGAGGATCTCCTTCTCTGAGGTGATCTTTGAGGACAACTCCTCTAGCTGGGAGGTTGTGGAGGAGGTGGAGGAAGGAGTCGACCAATCAGTGGAGCCGTGCTTTGCGTGGGCCAAGTGGGGGCGTTCCTTCTTACTACCTGGGATACGGATACTGGCAAACCTGTCCAGCTGTACAGGGACAGACAACAACATCAATCTCATTGATATTGTATGTTTATTAATATAATTACATAGGATTAACAACACATCCACAGCTTCATGGCCATGCCGTATGGGTGACAGAGTTATGTCAAATATGCAGAAGCCTAAAACAAATGAAGGGTTATTGATTAATTCAAATAAACACACGACTCCATGCTGTGAGATGTGTGCAGCGTTTTTTCAGTTTAAGCACAAGCCACACAGAAAAATTTAACAAAGTCTGGTTAGAAGCTAGTCTGTACTGCTAGTTATTATAATAGATTCTGGTAGAATAGGGTTAGTGAGAGTTAACGTTAATCAGCATCTAGTCCTGTAGAGGTTAGCTTGTTAGCTAGCTAATTACTAGTAGAGGCAACAGTTGAAAGAACCTACCACATCATCCGTAAGGTTTCTAAAGTGCAAATGCTATAAAAAAAAGAATATGGAATTAGAAAATATATAAAGGTGACTAATGAGCAAGTTTAGCTTAATTTATATAACACCTTTACAAACCATGGTAACAAGACACCTCATAATGTGTCAGAGGAGACTGCAAATTTTTTTTTAACTAACTATACAGCCTGAATATTAAGGCAACAACATAAGAGAGTGAAAAAGGATTAAACAAGAAGGGCACGTTACACCGAATAAAATAAGTTATACAATAAGAGTAGAGGGGTCATTAATTACAACTGTGTCTTGTGATCAGTGGAGTGGGACTGTAGTGGAATCAGGGCGTCGTAGTTTTGTGGTCCACAATAATGAAGACAATGGTGTCATAAGGTTAGGAATAAAAGTATTTCAGAGGTTGAAACAAATGGAGTAAAGCATCCAATGTAAATGTTGCTCACGCACACACACACACACACACACACACACACACACACACACACACACACACACACACACACACACACACACACACACACACACACACACACACACACACACACACACACACACACACACACACACACACACACACTCTCTCGCTCTCACTCTATTGACAGTGCATAATATTTCTAAGAAGTGGCGGGTTCTTTCTTGTAATGAATGATCCCGTTTCAGTGAGCACCGCTGCTACTCGCGTAACAACACCGGAGCGCATTTTGCAACCACAAAAAAAACACCCAAAACTCCTCCGCTTCAACCCTCGCGAGGCCTCCTGTCAAAATGAACTCATTACACCATTACCTTTCAGAATGACGTCGTATTATATGCACAGTAGAGAGATTAGGTCTTTTGAAAGTCGCATCTCGCGTAAAAAAGGACGGTTGGCAGAAGTATCTGTTTGGTCTCTGCCTCACACGCTGCAGCGCCTGCACCCCAGAGACATCAATCAATATGCTCGTCGTTAATTATCATAAAATGTACAAGGCAGGCAGGAATACGACACGTCAAGCTGTCACCAAGGCACCACTCTAATGAGTTGTCCCAGATTAACATTCCCTACTTCAGCCGCTGCACATGCCTGTCTGACGGAAGAGGAAGACAAATATTATTTAAAATAAAAATACGTCTGCAAAGTGTCTGAAAATAGGGAGTATTTTTTGCGTGTGATCACTTCAAAAGTTTGGGTTCATTGTTAAATTGTCGACGTCCTGATAAAACAGCCTTCAGGGGATGGGACCTCTGGCTTCTCAAATCAGGCCTTGTTAAAGCTGAAGCAGGCTTGTTACGCTTCCTAGATGACATCCACCTCTATGGTGACCTGGACTTCACTAAACACACACCAAGTTGTAAAAGGAATAGTACATAAGATGTACTATTGTCCAAGAGATCGATAGAATAGTCCAACCAAACTCACCCAGGCCTTCACCTTTGACCTTTACCTAATTATACTTGCTGGTGCCCTTGCTCTTGAACCACAGGGTGAAAGCTAAAATGTCTCTTCAAGATGGAGAAGATTGTCTTTAATTTATCCCAACCCAGGCCATATGGTGCAGCAGATTCAATAGGTCAGACTACTAGCCAAGAGCCATGCACAGCCCGAATCCAGAATTATTCAGATGAGTGGACGACTTAATGGCAAACTTCCAAAAACAAAAAGGTGACAGTGAAGCATTCCAAATAAAGCACCCATCAGCAGATTTAACAAGCGCATTGTGCATTCAGAATTCAGATGGCAACTTTTAATTACTATGGTTGTAAGCAGATTATAAGCCTTGTGGAGTAAAAGGACACATACTGTAGTATACATCTGCTAGGTGTGATGTTGATTAGCCATTATCTACCTAGATCAACCTACTGGCAGACTGTACCAGCAGGTAGGCTGATATAGCCCTCATAGATCTGGGAGGACACTCCCACTTGTAATTTCACTAATGGGTAGATTGAAATTAAATGACTTGCTATGGCAAAAAATTAGGGAAAGGAATCGGCAGGGACCTCACGATACAATATTCCACTGATTGAGTGCCGGTATGATCTGTATTGCAATTCTGTGACTATTGCAGTTCTGTAAAAAAGACGAAGCAACCTCTGTGGGACAGTACCTTTAATATGTTTCCAATAACAAGTATTGTGGAAGCAAAGAATCCCGATTCTCACATTAATGGTTTTATTCCCCCATCCCTACTAAACATGGTTGGCAGGTAGAGAAAGGGTAAAGGAGATGGTGGCTTTGTTTTTCCTACATCATATGACTGCTCTCTTGTGCTTTTACCTGATTAACCTACTACCGACTGCTACTATGGTCTGGCATATTTGACTTGTAATATCCACTTATTATTAAAACAATATAAATCTTTAGATAATGGAATTGACATGAGCAGGACAGCTTATACCATTGCTATGTAAATATGCTCATAACATTAGACGGGGTTAGCGGCACCATTTGTGACAAGGTATTCAAAACATTAAATGTTACGGTTGATGGAGATACCAAGATTGAATTGTGTGTATATTCATTTGACAACGCTTGATTAGCAGCCTGTTGCGTTTAGTTAAATGTAGATGGTGTCTCATCTCATTCATCAAGCAGGAAACAGTGGTGATTCACCAATAATCTATGCTTATTTCTCTGAACTAGGGGGTCAAGGAAAAGTTAAAGAGAAAGATAGAGATCAATGAAAGGCAGTTTTAGGCCGACGCTGAATCTGCAATGTCAGATAAATACACTCCTACCTGAAACTACTTTGTGGTTTACTTTCCAATAATGACAGACAGTGGGATAAAGCTCTTGTAAGTATGTGGGTTGCCAACAAGCCTATCGGGCTGCACTATTGGGTGGTTATTTGTAAAGTTCTCATCAAGTAGTAAGTACAACCACAAGAGTCCTGAATGTACCGTTAATACTGTATATACAACATTAGAAACTACATGCACATTTGTACACACCCATTTAGCACAGAATATAGAATAAGAAAAGTACTCAAGTAGTAACACCTGTTTTAATCAGTTTAAGCCAAGCTTGTCAAGAGAAGATACTTTTTTTAAACAGTGCCAGAGGATGCAACTGGTTCTGTGTTGGTCTTTTCTTAACAAAGTGTTGACGGAGACACATTTTCTTAGTATGTATCTGCGTGTTGTGGTGTTTGCGTGTGCGGTGCATGTGAATGCCTCTGTGTTTGTTTCAATGCAAGATGCATAATCTACTCCCAAAAGCAGTTAGACTCTCTTCCATCTGCTAGAGACAATCAATAGTAACAGATGCATCACCTTGCTCCGCACAGACCCAAGATAATTAAGAATCATTCTCAACACACAAACAACTAAACACGCTGCCTTCAAACAGTAGCATGTACCTAAGCAGAAATAACAATTCACAGGATGTAACACTGCAACAATCTCATCAAATTTTCACATCTCAATGAAGCAGCAAACACAGATTGCGGATTGGAGGAATATGGGAGAGACGGGACTGTCACATACATCCTAATGACTCTATTGGACTAGCCAGCCGCGTAGCAGCAGTATGGTACAGCTCCTTGCCCACACTCGCTCCAGACCTCCAGGTGTGTACTTCCCTGGGTAGAAGAGTAACACGTAAGTAAACGTAGACCACAGTGTGAACTAGGCCTGGGAGACTAAGCTTATTCCAGTTCCCCTGGAGCCGGGGTACCCCGCTGCCGTTACCGCAGTGGCAACATCCTGCAGTCAAGCAGTAAACAGAGTCATCAGGAGCTGCTGGGGGTACTGGCTGTTTGATCGCCTTCCCTCAAAAGTTAGAGCTGAGGAATAGTTGGGAGTGGAGCCGTAGTGAGAAGATGAAAATAAGTATCAGACTAAGCTGTACTAGTCTTCGCGCATCCTCCCCCCCACCCCCCACGGGAGAGGGTCACGCTTTTAATGTGAATTCCAAACAGAAAGCTCCAGCAACCATCCATTACTTTAATAAGGCTTTTTTCCACTACGCACAAAGATTTTGTGGTGAAAGCCCTTTTCTGAAGCTTTTCTTTTATACACTTTCAGAGCACATTCATGCCATGCAGAAAAGAGTAGTCGCACGTTACATTAGCACATGTCGCATGTTACATTTAAACCAATCTTTTTTCTCTGGCTGATTTTAACCCCAAAAACAAGATTTTAGTCCTGCATCAAAAGCTCACATGGTGCCTCTTCATGATGTTCCTGGTGCTGCATTGCTCCCTGCTGGTCCTCTTCTGCTACTACAAGTCTATCAGTTTCTATAACTGCATGGATTGAAATCACAGTGCAAATAAGCTAAAAGGTCACTTAAAGTGTATAGATAACAAAGAGGGTAGTTGAGGGAGATGAAGGTGATCTATTCCAAGTGTTTACAGAGAAATACATCCAGTCTGAAATAAATTATCAAATCCATTTGTTATATTATACTAATATTATTATAAATTTAGATTTATCTAGATTATGAACTATTTCAATTTATCAAGATAGACTTGTCTGTAAACACACTCTGATAGACAAATAATGTAACATGCCAACATTTGAAGTTGAAACATAAAAAACAAATATATATAAATAATGAATAGAAAATAACTTTAGAACAATATAAGAAAACAGGGAAGAATATAAATGATTACATTCTTTCTCATCTGTTTTTCAAAGAGGCAACATACAGTCACTGCATGTAGAGCATACAGACTGCATTTCCACTGTCAAGGTCACATGGATGAAGAGGTGCTGGTCAGATCAGGAGAACACGTCAGCAGACCACACCACACTAGCCAAAAGCTAGTAGACCCTAGACCCCGGGTGAAATGACCCTCCAACTAGCCCCCACACACAGACATCAGACATAGACACACACAAAACAGACATAGACACACACACACACACACACACAAACTATAGCTGATCAATTAATCCAATTTTGATCTTGATTTTATCTGGGCTTATGCATCACGCCGTACGCTATTTATGTTAAATCGACTGGTTATGTTGAGTGAGAACTTGGAAGACAACAAGCTAAAGTGACCGCCAGGACACATCGATCTGGCCCTTATTAGGGAACAGTTGATGTGCAATAGTAAGCAGCAATGGGATTAGCCTGGAAGGTTAAGTCTGTGCTAATTTTAACCTTTTGATTTCACCCCAGCAAACTACAGTCAACATACCAGCAACAGTGAAGGTCAGTACTGAAAGAGTGGACTGTGACTGAAGAAATGCTTTTAACTCCTTTTGGAAAAATTGGATGAAGCCCCTGTGTAATTGAGATTAAGTTGAACAGATTCTGGTTGTATCATATTTGTGTTTATAGTGCAAAGCATTCTGGGTTAATGCTTTGCTTGGCAATGAATAGTTGAAATGGCATTTCATTAAGTTATGTCATATAAGTGTGTGTGGGTGGGTGGGTGGGTGGGTGGGTGAGAGAGAACACCTCTTTACATTACTTCTCAAATACTGGTAACAGTTATTTCCACTTCTCACTGTATTACACTATTTGTTGAAAACACGTTTACAAGAATGTGATATATCGACATAACATCACCATGTGTCATACTTACAAACTTGGGCTTACGGTCTCCATCGTCGTTGCCAGGTGTGCTGAGTTGCGAGGTGAAGCCTTTCTTCTTCTGGTGTTTACCTTCTCGTCCAGCAGAATAACTATCCATAATTTAAGTAGGGCTGCGTACCAGTATGTGTGATCTGAATCACGCCTGCGTCCCAATAAGTGAACACAGGTGACAGCTAGCGTATCCACGTTAGCTTAGCGACACTGTCCTTAAAAACACAGAAAACTTACAACAAATGCACTATTAATTACTAACCCGTCGGCTGTCAGATCTGAGTGCCAGGTTGGCTGCTGTCATCCAAAACCTATGAAAAACAAGCTGCTGTTAGCGCTATGCTACCTCCCCAACATTGGTCCAGCACGCTAATCAAAGTGGCTTTTGCTAATCCAATTAATGGATTTTCTATTTTTGATTTCGCTAACGCACGGAACGGTTAAGCGAATAAAAGTATATTTATTCCGTAACGACTACAGTAACTGTCTGAAGAGCAACAGGCTAGCATGAAATTACGCACATATCGCGTATTATTTTCCAATGAGTTTGACTTTTTTTTGTTTTTTTTACAAACCCGCGCCGCTCAGCTGTCGTGTTCAATCCGACCAATAGTGTTCCACTATTAGAAGGCGATTACGGCTATTGGTCGGAAGGACACTTTTTGCAACCAAAGAGGGCTGATGACTGGTCGGTGAGCTTGTCACTCATGTTTGACTTTGTGAGGGACGTTGGTTTAAGTTCCGTCGTCATCCTGATTTGCAAGGGTGGGTGAAATGTGTTTAACGCCAGCTATACAGTGAGGTATTCATGACAAATTATTTTACAGCAGTATATGTAACATGTTTAACTTAATAATATTTCAGTGAGAAAGTAAGGGTAAGGCTAGCGGTGAAGCTGATGTATGCCAGCACCGTGTTGTAACGGCCACCTCCGTAATTAAAACAAACGCACCCAGTATGCCTGGACGTGCGCGGGAAGCGCTATCAGGATTCATCCCGCCTACTAC